>JAQBSW010001765.1:0-122585 GCA_029291075.1 Eudiplozoon nipponicum
ATCACTATTATTATTACAACTACTAATATTATTATTCCTAGTATTATTATTACTTTAATTTTTAATGGCTATTATTTCTATAAATATTATTATTACTGCTACTACTTCTATTATTATTAGTATTATTATTATTATTACTTTTATTCCTAATATTATTACTATTCTTCTTCTTATTATTATTATTATTTTTTGTTATTAATAATTTTATTCTATCATGTTTTTTGTCTTTTATAATTTTTTTTGCATGTGAGGCATCAGTTATTAAATTTTTTTGTATTGCTGTCTCTGTTAATGTTGATGTCGATGTTGTTCATGTCAATGCGCTTGAAGGTAGCCGGAGGTCGGTCCATGTACTCATCGTAGTTCTTGGTTGGAAATCGTTCGTGAAAATACTTCATGTCGTGCTCATTTGTGATTGTGTTGCAGTAGAGTTTTCTTAATTATCTTTCTCTTCTTCAGCTGAGCTAACTTCAAGGTGAAACCGTATTCATGGAGCTATACAGTTTTCCGTTGTCGCCTTGCCTTTTATTTAAATTTACTTTGATTATGTTCTCGGTGGATGTCTAGGGGCCTTTGTTTCTCTGTGTTGTCTAGGAAGGTTTCTCAATCCACCTTTTCTTAAATATTTATTCTCTTTTTCACAGAGTTTCGTTTAAGCTATTATTTTTTTATTGTTTTTACTTTTTTCCTCGTCGATATACGGAAGTGAAACATTAGCTTCACTATGAATACTTGTTCATAGCTGTTTTTGATGACGATCATTTCATATTCGTGATAATCGAATTATTATTCAAGTAAATATATTTTATTCGTATAATCTTTTCCGAGTACGTAGTGAAAATTGTTTCGTATAGAATCAAGAGAATTCGCCTAACCTGGCTGACGCATGAGATTGATGATTACTTCCTACCGTGCAGATGAGTAAATCAACTACATTAATTTAAATCAAAGTTACTAGCTTGGGATACATCCCAATCCCATTATATTTACATTTTTTAATATAAACTAAACTTCGTATAAAGTAACTGAAGCAATTTTCTGACATCGATGCTAAAGTTAATTAATGCTTATACCAAATACATGTTGTTTATTGCCTTAGGATTTGTATATGTATAACGAGTTTTCTGACTTTATTTTGTAGACTACTGAGAAGTTCGTAGAATTGGCTGTGTGCCTCGGTTAAAATTATTTTTCAAAAGTTCCACCAACATGATATTTGACTCAACCACCCACGAGTTGCATAGGCTGACAGCAATTTTCTTTTATTCTAATGTACCCAACCTATCCACTGGACCAGCATCGACAAACATTCGACCGACTCTTTGAGAAAGTGAAAATCACTATTATCATTAACTGTGCTAAAATTTGCACAAAAAGATGATCGATTGACACTGCAATCTTCTCGTTATGCGGTGTTATCAGGGAGACAACTTTTGAACAATACGACAATAAGGACAAAATTTTGCGAAAACAATTTCGCACTCGCAACAGCCAAAACGCAACCCATCGATACTAGAATAACCAGATCTCAAACATCATTTAAAAACATTAAACATATTTTATATTGCCCACCCTTTTAATCATATATATATATATATATATATATATATATATATATATATATATATAGATATATAAGTATTATTTTGATGGTAGGGCTTTGATATATGTTTTGTCAGTATAATTTAAAAAGTTAAAAAGCAGTATTTAGAAGCAAATATGTTCCGGTCTTGGCGAATTCAATCAAATAATTTACGAAATCCCAATAAGGACGAAACCGGTCTACTTCAATTTAAATCAGTTCTCCAGATGGCGTGGTGTTTATTCTACAATGACAGATCGGAGCTGGCTAGTTTACACGTTAGATCATTGAGATGCCAAGGAGGCTGCACTAAAAAGGAAGGCTAACCGAAACATTAGTTGGTAAATGACTGAAATTACGTGTAGCTTGCGGCAGGCATGATGCAGTTGTGTATATCTTCATATTTTTGTCGGAATGGTAGTTTGAATTTGCTTATATCAATTAGTGGTTTACTCTTATTTATTTTCCCGGAAAACTTGAGCGCAAGTCTTCAAGGGTTTAGTGCTTGGTCCGAGTCAACATACACGTTGAAAAACGAGCGGCTGTCCCGGATGAAACGACGACTAATTTATGCGATCTATTCTATTCCACAGCTGTCCGTGACTGGAGGATACCAACGCCTTACACTACATCTTAAGTTTCTGCTACGTAAGTATAATCTATGCTCAGTGCAGCCAACCAACTGTCATTCACTATTATCGTTGCGCGCTTTTAGCTTAACGTGTATCTGCCACTCAAATGAAATTTTGCGTCGCCTAAGCGCCGAACTTGCGCATTCATATCACTTATTTGCGAATTTCGCTTAGCAGAGAACTAAGGTCGATGTATAAAACGCCATTGCTGTCGTCTCTGCTGTAATTGGTGGTCGCATAGGCAGATACAAATAAAAAGGCAACGTTAATTAAGGTTTCTGGCATTACTATTAGTGAAGGTCTTCAAGCTTGCCCCAAAGAGTCGGGGGTCGGATAAACCTTCACTGTTGATCTTAAATTGATATTTCTAGCTATGTTTGGGTTGCATAATAGAATGAAATGTTAATAAGAATTGTTCACTTCAATTTGCATTTAATTTAAAAATAATACTTTTCAAAAATAATTTAGCAAACAAGTAAAAAAGACGATCGTGTATTGAATGAGCAGCAGAAAGGAAATAATGTTTCTAACGGAAACTTGTTTACTGATCAATGTACCTCGGCTACCGAAGGCAAGACAAGACCATCCTGGTTGACTTCGAGAATACTTGATGATGACGATTGCTCAGTCACTCGTCTAATGTTGGAGAGCAGTGAACTAGTTAACTGGCAGACCCTGCCGCCCGTTGAAGTAGGCCTCATTTCAAAACAGGCAATCGTTTCGACGCGTCTTTCATCTGTTCAGCCGCCGAGTGTTGGTTTCTCAGCACTTGCTGAAAAGATTGGTGAATACAGGTTGGTTCTAATCGTGCAATTCATTCACTCATATGCCATTATTGTGGTTTATTAATAAAAATTGATGGATCGGAGCGTATATAGTTATGTGTCTTTGCGCGTATTTGATCTTATATATACTTTTTTATGCATACATAAGGCTACGTGTGTATTTATGTTCGTATAGTTGGCGTTCATGCTTGTATGCAGTCGTGTATGTATGTATGTATGTATTTATTTCTGTATGCATGTATGTATGTATGTATGTATGTATGTATGTATGTATGTATGTATGTATGTCTGTATGTATGTATGCATGTATGTATGTATGTATGTATGTATGTATGTATGTATGTATGTATGTATGTATTTATGTGTGTATGCATGTATGTATATTTATGGATGGGTGGATTATTTGTGTATATATATATATATATATATATATATATATATATATATATATATATATATGCATGTCTGTATGTGCATATGCATTTATCTACGTTTTTTATTTTATGCATGTTTATATATGTGTGGGCATGTATTTATTTAGCATCGATTGCTTTGGTTGTGATCTTGTTTGAGAAAGCCAATTTCATTTCCTACTCGCCAGGGAACGGATGCAACTCTTGTGGTTGGCTGGGACTGCTAAGTGCTTAGGTCAACCATTTTGTGGCCGAATAATATTAATTGTGATATCAGTCGTTTGGTCGCGCCGCGTCGTATCACCATCAACCAAGAGATACTTGAATATGCGGAAATCTGTGTAAAACTAGCGGAAAACAGAGTTCAGTGAAGTGGCCTGAAACAATCTGCCTCATTGTTATAGACTCCTCTGTATTATTGTAGGTGAACATTTATGTATGTATGCATGCATGTATCAATTTACGTACGTATACCTGGGTGTATGTATGCATTTGTGAATGGATTATTGGATGTTTTCTGTTGTATGAATTCATTTGTATGCATGTGTATGTTCATACGATTATTTTGTTTGCAAAAGTTCTCACAGCTTAAGAAACAATTAGAGATTGCAATTGCAATTAATCCTGGAATAGCTTAATACTTCTTAACGAAATAAAATTTAAAATGTGAAGGATTTGGATTTGGCATTAGATATAACTGATCCAATAGCTAGTTTTTCAGCTGACCGTTTGTGCACTACAGCCAGCTTACATTGTTTGATTGCTGTTGACGATACCAACAACTGATAAATTCCATCACATCCTTTGTCTATTGCTCAAATCCGTTTCTTCCGATTTTCTTAGATTGCCGTATTTCTGTATTACAAATTAAACATCCAAAATCAATTGAGTGAAAACTCTTGACTAAACATATTTATTTCTATTTTAATTTAATTTAATTCTTCTAGGCAGTCATGAGTCATGTATTTTTACATGACTCTATCTCTTAATATTCGCAATAAGTCGCAATCACATACACATGCACATCCATGTTAATCAGTCATCGCTTGTTAACAGGCACAAGTCAGACTTAATTTTACTGGTAATCTTGTAGTATTATGTATTCATATTACTGTCATTAACTTTGTTGGCTCGGTCACGTTTTGCGTATGCCCTCAATTTGATTGACCCGGTAGAGCTATGATCTCTCATCCAGCGCTAATGCACGTAGGAAACAAGGTGAGCACTGCGCAATCTTTCCACAAATATCTGACGGGGGAAAACGGGCAGATTTTGACATGACAGAAACAGTTAAAGTCACTTACATGAAAATGGGTAGAATAGGGCCCACGTGCACATCAGATTTCCTGGTCAGAAATCCTGTCCGTTATGGCGATCTTGTCGCAGTTTTCTAGTGGGATCACCGTCGTCGCAAGGATGCTGTATTGCAGATGTTGCCATGCCTTAAAGTTGACTTGGCCATAATGGTGTTCCGTAGAGTTTTAGTTTGCCTCACTTCTGTGAGTTTTCTAGGTAATTATATTCATAGTAACTAAATACGGTCTCTGGGAAATCACTAATAAGTTGTGTGCCTGAATTATTATTTTTGTCTGTATTTATAAAAATCCTTTTGGTATTTTATTTCGTTTCTTATGGTTATATGGCAGTGAAACATTAGTTACTATTGGCTTTTGTATGGCTGTGCATGATGATGATGATGATGATGATGATGAGGATTTATTTATTTACAAGCTGATTGCATTGTCTAAACAGTTTGGTATGCATTCATTAAACATTGCATGCTTTCGCACATTGGAGATTCGTTTCGGACAAAGTTTCGGATGATGCTATGAAATGACGAAAGACAACACTACATCTTTTGTACTGCATCTAATCAGTCGTTTTTGTATAATTTTTGCACCAAGTGAAGTTGTTCTATTGGTAATAGACACCTTATCCTTATGAAAAATTTATCATCCACTCGCCTCAAATTCTTCTTGATATTTCGATCGAAATGAAAGTTGTGTTTTTAAAAATCCGCATTCCTTATTATATCAACATTCCAAGTGCTACACTGCCAGTTAACTCAAAGCATAAATATGAATTCGTTTATATATTATTTACGTTGAGTTATATATATATATATATATATATATATATATATATATATATATTTGAACAATATTTTTTCCATTGTTAGCTTATATGCGTATTATTTTACAGAAATCGGTCTACTAGAGGTATTACCTTTGCTACCTTATAATTGCCTGGTGTCTGCATATACATATATAAAATTGCATAGGTTTATATCAAGTTCGCAACCTTGATTTAAATAATTTTTATCACCACCCGCGCAATCAATTATTGTTTAATTGTATAAATTTTAAATTCAGTGCTACTTTCCCAATTGGCATGGTGTCTGTTCTATAATGATAGATTGAGCGTGGCTAGTCGGTACTTTAGGTCGAAGGAGATGTTACACAGTCTTCGCCTGAAGGATTACATAACTAAAAACATACGTTTCGATATAACTGAAACCTGTGTCGTTTGCAGCAGGTTTGTTCAGTGGACAAAGTCTCAAATTTCGACACTAATGTTCCTGGGTTCAAGGCCAATCCTCGGCAAAACTCTTGACAGTAATTGAAGAGATCTCAATAAGGACAGAACTGATCTTTTGGATGAATCGTCTTTGTCATTTGTGCAGCTCCTAGTTTATTTTAACAAATACATATAATGAGATTGACGTTTACTTCAAGCTTGCAAATTTGATTTAAATAATTATTACTACCTGCGCAATCAATGATTGGTCAACTATTGAACTGCCCACAAAATCATCTAAGCACCAAATCCAAGTTCCCTAAATTAAAAATATGCATGGTACTCCTATATTCTGTGGAAGCAATGAAATTTATTTGTTTATTTGCAATGGTTAGCTGAATACTCCCTATAGTAGATCCCCCATCATGGCGTGAGCCTCATCTCTAGGTGCTCGACGTCCTCTGTTCAATGAAGCTTCAGTTCCATTTGATAATTCAGATGCCTTTCTTATTGGAACATGACTTACTCTGCCCTATGATTCCTGAGGTGCACAATTTTATGTTGATATATCGATATTGTTGACGTTTATAGACCTCATTTTCTGTCTCATCCTCGGAAATGTCACAATACTCTGTCACACACAAATTATGATAATTGTGATATTCCCGTTCTAAGCTTATCTATTTGTACCTAACATATTCCTTGTCAGGGCTATTAAAGATATAACCTGGAAGTTATAACACAACTAGGTATAAGGCTTTACATAATATTCACTAACACGCTCATAAGCTCATGTAAATAAATATATATATGTATCAGCAACCGTATATGATTATCTACTTGCATGAAATATGAAATTCCCTAATTGCCTCACTCTTGCACGCGATCGGTCAAATGCATAAAGTTGAACTCATCCAAGCCTTTCATGCTCAAACACACGTATATGCCCACAAACTTATATTATATATTACATTATATCAATATATATGTTTATAACGCAAATATAAACATGTTATAAATATATAAACAACGATGTAAGGTAACCAGTATGCACATTAATTCGTCCGTTGTTCCCTGTTTTCTTTATAAGCACATATGACTAGCAATTCACTTATAGTGAAACGCTAAGTGAGTATAATACTTAATTCTCGGATTAGTAATCACATACTGAATACAAGAGTTATTGGAGAAAATGGGAAAATGCTAAAATAATTGGAAGAATAAATTTTTTCAGTACATCGGTAGACTTTATAAGGTTAGGAAAACGCAATTCACTCGATATAAATGGTGTCAAGAAGATTCAATTGAAGTTTATCCAGAATGAGAAAGAGAGAGATAGTTGATGGACGCGCTCATGTACCGATTATGACTAAAAGAAAAAGGTCTTTAGAATACTCCATTGGAGAAACTATCATTAAATTAAGGCTTAAGGACAATGAACTCAAAATCTGAGGATAACTGATTGTCATTATAGGCAAATTGGCTAAACCCCCTAAGTAAGATAAATTTCATTTCAACAATGAATGTATGTAATCGTATGAACTGTTCTAGACTAAATTTATCCGTTTCTCAAACCATATTCAAATTTTTGTTCTCTTAATAGATTTTCTTATTACCTTTGATTCATCCGATCCTATTTTTCAGCAAATTGATCAGGCTTCTCTACATATTGTGCCATAAGATCTTATAGAAATCTGTTAAATTCATGAAATTTCATTTAGATTATATTTAAACAGATTCTAACCTGGCTAATTTACTCCGATTTCATTTCTAAATGTGTTTATGGCCTTCCCGGTTTATCTGATGGTCCGTCTCGTTTGAGTTCATGGCTATCTCCGATCTCTTAATGTAATAATATATTTAGATGCAGCTCTGTTCTCCTAGACGTTCCTTAATTGGTCATACAGTTTACACCATATACATAAGATCGCAATCTTATATCTCATATAATTCCGATCCATTTAGAGGTTCTATTATTTCTTATGCCCATGTCGGAATCCGGTCATACCATAATCCTGTGTTATTTTAACTGTTTTATCCTTTGCCTCATGCGTTTTCCATTCAATTATTTTGATTAAGATTGCGAGCCTGATATAAACACCAATACGATTATATATATACATTTGTCAGTATAAACTAGGTATTGCATAACTTAGCGAAAGCAATTTATCGAGTCGACCAGGTTCGCTCTTATTGGAAAATTTTCAATTACTATTCCGATTTTTTCCGCTGATAGGGCTTGAATCTGAGTACGTTTTCCTCAGAGTCTGTGACTCTCCATTCAATTTTTTCAGGTCTACTTCATGATCTTTTCCATTACTTTTATCGGATAATCATTTTTCATTACTATTGTCATCAACCTCTTCCATTTTTTCTTGATATGCCAAATCCATTATTTTAAGATTCCTCAATATAAAGGTTTTTAGAACGCTTGCCCAATCAATTCTTCGTCAATTCCTCTGAATAGCTGGAATGGCAAAAGTAATAAAACAGCACTGGGCGTAGGAAAAGGTTTATCGCGAAATCGGACATTTGATCGTGCTGCATCGTACCTTTATTATTCAGGATACATGGTTGGACAAAAATCTTCATAATTTATGTTGAAAACGGCATCCTATAGTGAGGCCTTGTTAATTCTGCCTATTTGACTCAGCTTCTACCAAAATCCACTATGCAATAGACTTAGATATCATACATTCATTAACGGAGACATAGGTCACCTGCATGTTGTGCCCCTGAGGAGCAAAGGCTCTTCAGTAAATCGTGCTTTACGTTCTATGCCAGCCGATGTTTGCCCACTTTTGTGACTCATGGTTAGTAAGCGAAAGATGCTGCGATGCGGTGTATTCACACACTCCTTCGATCCACGAGGCTAATGCACGATGTGCGGAAACATAATATGTTCAATGACTTATGCATGGCCATCGTTAAATTGGTCTAAATTTCGGTATGCTAAAAAATTGCAATGCTGGACCTGATTTTCGGCGCCGCTATCATGATTGTTACCAGCACTTGAGGAATAAACCATCCCTCTCAAGAAAAGCAATCCTTCTGTTTGGATAGGTTCTGACTATGGCTTTTATTACATAGTATGATGGTGGTAATGCTCGCCAATTTAAGAGGCTGCAGTTCTTTAGTCACATTGTGCACATTCGACTTTTAGTCGCCTTTTCGGATCCATGACTGGTTCACTGGATTAAGCTGTTTTAGCATGCTATATAGCATCTACGTCATCCAGAGTATTTTGTTCCAGAATAAGATCTCCGTTTGTGCCAATATTAATTAAATATTGGTGTTTTACATATTTCATGCATTACCAAATGTGTGCTATAAAATGATTTTTATCTGAGTTTATATGGTTTTCTTTAATTTTAATTTATTAATTGTTCGCCACGCGCATTCAGTGTACTCCCAGATAAGGAACAGGATTCTTCAAGCAACAGTCAAGACGTGCCAAATGAAATAACCAGCACGTCATCAAAGCTACTTCAAATCGATCCTGCAGAGTTTCTAGATGCAGTGAATAATTTATTGGACTTTATCCAGGGTGCTGTTTCCATTGTAAATTGCGATGATGCTTTTGACGATCAGAATGAGACAGATCATGTACAGGTAGAAAAGATGATCGCTAATGGCACCGTATGCAATCCATCGATGTCTTCACTGCTAGCATTATCTCCAGAATCGGAAAAATTTAAATGCGATACGCCGTTTAGACAATCGACCTTGCGCGAATGGATTGATTCTTTTGAAATGGTAAGTAAGCCGAGGTGTAACAACGATGTATTGAATATGGTTGATCAAAAATCGAATGCCAGGTATTCATCTGCTGCTAGCATGCAGCCAACGCCGAAGGCTGTAGAGGTAAAAGTGAAGCACAACGCGGCTGAGAGTAACCAAACAAGTGAGGCATCAAATCAGTTTTCCGACACATCAGCAACTGACATATCCTCCATGGATGCTGCGATAGCTCCTGATGTGATGCAGGTAGATATTGACAGTACTAATTTGGAAATTACTTGTGCTAAAAATGATATTGATGATGATCCTCTTTTGGTTCGCTTTGACATGGAGTCCCAGATGCTGCCTGACCACAGTTTGGTATCCGCCAAATGTTCCAGAGTCGGTATTGCATCATCAAATGAGGATAACGACACAGACTGTCATACATCCTTAATCACAGGCACAGTTTATCGCCTTCAGTCGGGAAGTGTTTCAGCTAGCGCTGCTGAACCAAAATTAGGTCATTGTGAGGGTATCGGAGAAGAATTAACTGCGATAGAAGAAGAGAACGAGGGGGAATTACTAAAGTTACATTTCTTTGGAGTTGACAACCTAGATGATCTTGAAATTGCCGAATTTTGCCCTGAGAATGAGGATTCGTTTGGTGGCGATCAATATGCGTCAAAACCAAAGTTGACAACTACATGTTCTGATACTGATACTACTACTGCCTGTACTGCTCTTGCTTCCGCTAAGAATGCGGTTATTTGTTCCAAAAGTAGGAGTACAGCCGTGAACAAATCTTTACGTACAGCCTTAACCAGCACGCCGTGCAACACCACTGCCAATTTGTTGCGTAGTAATATACCGAGGTGTAAGTATTTACCTGGCCTGTTAAATAAAGATACTAACGATAACACCAAGTATGCCTCCATGGCTAAAAACGCAACTCCGTTGACGAAGACTATGCGAGGAGGTGCACAAAACCACGACGATGGCACACCCAGGAATACCTCTAAACCTACAAGCGAGTTATCTAATAAAGAGTTTTATTTTACAGCCGAGAAGGATGAAGTGCACGCGGTAAATAATGCGTGCCTCACGAATGAAGACGCAGGAAGTCGGCAGAAAAATTACCTTCCGATTTCAGAACGAATAAAATTGCCAGAAAAGAGTAAAAGGGCTGCTAAACAAACACAATTACTTGGCTTCACTCAAGCTATGTACTTTTTAGACGATAATGCTAATGATGCTCATGCTGAGGATGATGGTGATAACTACGGTCGTGGCTTTAATGCTCTTCCTGTCAAAAAGATAGAAGAAGAGCACCCGGCAGAAGATAGTGCGGTAGTTGCACCTATTTCCCAAGTTAGTTTAGTTAGTCCTCAATCTAGACCAGTCAATATGTCAACTACAAACAGTTTTGCCCATAAGTCTACGGAAGTAGTTGATAAAAGAAATGCCTGCGAAAATTACAAAAGTGCTATAGTTTCAGACGAGGAATCTGTGTTGGGTTCAATGCACGCCTCCACACGCGAGGTCAGTGCACAAAATGACGTCGATAACAAGGAAAGTGATGTTGATGACCGGTTTGAATTAGAGGTGTGCTTTGAAGACGAGAATTTCGAACTTAGTTCTTGGAAGGTTGGTGAGTTGGAGACAACAAATGGAACGCCAATCGCAGATACTTTTCTTGACCGAATAGAAGACCAGACTTCAGCAGAAACGTGCGAAGATCCCGCTGTTAACAAATTCATAGGACCATCCGTGTCAAATCCGAGTGAGGGTGATGAAATCTTAGGTTCGCCAATATTGGGTTCATGTTCACAATTTGATGAAATCCACCATGGCATAGCAGCGCTTGAAACGCGGTCGACGCTGTTTGAATGGAACACCTTGGATATTGATGACAACACTATTGATGATGACATACTTAAATCTGAAGAAAAGGCTTGTTTCGTTGCATCTTCACCTGCTAAACCCATTGAAAAATTTCCAGGCAAGCTAACATCACCGTCTTTTCAAATGGGCATTGCTGCCGCATCTCCTACTTTGTCTCTGCTATCATTGAGCCCAACTAGCACACAAGCAGGAAAATCGTATGACAGTAATATTTTGCAGGAAACTTGTGTTCGTGTTGACCGAAGTTCTGGCAATAACTTATCACAAAAGGCTGGAGTAGGAGGAAATACGAATAAATCACCCTCTACACAGTCAATCAACTATTCTGATTCACCTAGCATTGTCTCATTTTGCAGATCATCTGACCCTCAACAGAATATAGTTGAAGTTAACAAGGAGCCAGCAACCTGTGTTGTCTATCCTAGTCCCCGATCTGATCCAGTATCGCTACCAAGAATATCGCAGGATAATTGTTTCAACAGACTTATTCCCAGTTACAGCAGTAATCAATTGTACAAGTCCGTAGATCATCGGTCATCGTTTAATGTGAGTGTTACAGAGTCCCGTCTTGGCGAAAGCAAGACTATGTCCGATAATTCTCATTCATCTCACTTCTCACTTTCATCACATCTTCACTCTCGAAAACATCCTAGTATTGTGGGAATCCACTACGAAGAACCTCAGAAAAGACCTTTAGGTACACACAGATTGGCGCAAGTTAATCGTCAAGAAGCTACATTATCAATGTCGCATTCACCTTCTCTATCATCTTCTGGTCATTTAATGCAAAACTGCCGTTATCAGTGTAATACGGCATCAGACAATGCTAAATCTGTCTCAGACATAACAGGAAGGACGCGTAAACGTATTACGGATGGTGATCTATGCCAAGATACCCTTAATGTACTAGGTCATAGAACAGATTCTCAAAAATCCTCTAAAAGTCGTTCACCATCTCCATCATTTTATTCTCCTTTGCGGCATAACAGGTTACTGAGCAAAGAGAGAAAACGTCGCCGTTGTGTTTTTCATTATGATAGCCAGGTAGAGGAAGCACAGATTGCAATGAATGATAAGAAAAAAATTTCGTCGTCAAAATCCAGCACGAATAAATCAGCCGAACGGCAAAATGACAGCAAGACAGAGAATACGTGGCCTCAATTAGATAATAACGAATATGGTAGTGATGTTAGTAACACTTCAGATGACCTTTTCGTTGAACCATTAAAACCGAGACATGTTTCTCATCAAATTAATAGCGGTTCCGCTGTGCATTCTGATTCAAATATGAAAATGGTAGTCAGGCCGTTGCCTACGGTCGACAATTCTTCTGGTGGATCAATGCAACGTAAGCCCAAAATGCGTAGTTTGCCACGTGAATTCTTTCTTAGTCAGGCGTATGATGAAGACAAACTTGCATCGTTGCGCATATCGGACAGTAGTAACACTGCCTATTTCGATAATCAGGATGAGGATTATGATGACGATGAGGGAGAGGAGTACGATTCTAGCTTTATAGACGATCGTGACAGCCAGGATATTACAATGATTAATGCTGATTGCGACACAGAATCTAGCCATGGGGTTCAAAATTGTCAAATGAACGAATCGGACATGATGGGTGTGTATCTGCGTTCCATACGAAGTCCGGTGATACCAACACGTCGAGGACCTCGTAGCCGATTTTGACACATTTGAAGATGCAAGCACGATGCCAATTTTGTTCTATGCGATGTACCATCACAAAACCTCTGCATTTTATATATCCTGTATATTGCACACATACCCTTAAACTAATATTAATAGGTTACAGTTGACTTATTTTCTTTGATGCATATTTCCTTTTTTCCATAACTATTTAATCTGTAAATATGGAGGAATATCAATTACGTTAAGAAATAAGAATCGCGCTTCATATATATATATATATATATATATATATATATATATATATATATATATATAGCTTGGCACTGTACATTGATTCCTTTAAGGGCATTTTTGCTCATACCTTTATTGAACAATAGTTTTAGTGTAACTTATAGGTTTCTTACTGGGAATTTTGTTGAGTTAAGAATGGTGTTAATTTACGCTTAGTGATTCAATTCAGTCATTATATAATACTGTGAAAATAAAGCTGTCAAACAGAACAAAAAATTGTATGAAATTGGTCAATTTCAGATAAAATAAAAGTCAGAATATAATCAAAATATACGTTATAATTGGTCCTCGTCGTTTGTGCATGTAAATGGCGTATGCCAGAAATGCACGGACTGATGACTTAGAAAAAACCAAAAATAACAACTCATAGAACATGCGCGCATGTGGGCCTACAACGGAAATGGATTGTTCTATAAATGGACACTATTCTTAGCTTATTTGTGAATTTGAAACAAACACCAATCCCATTGTATTTAACCAGTCCTGCAACATAGCAAAACTACAGTCAGTCACTCGTACTGACAGTTTTTGCCCTGTCCGTGGCAAATTCTGGCCAATACGTGATAAGTTCCAAAAGGACGAAACCGGTCTACTGGATGATTTTCCTTTTCTACACTATGCAATTCTTAGTTTATACTGACAAATGAATATACTTACTTGGTCAGGAGTTTATATCAAGATCGCAATATTGATTATTTTAATTGGTAACACCGCCCGCGCAACAACTTCGTTTACTGCTGTTGGATTGATTAAATATAATGAGATTGGTGTTTATTTCCAGTTGGTAACCTTGATGTAAAGAATTGTTTTCACCACTCGCGCAATCATTGATTGTTTAATTTTATAACTATTCTTAACTTGACAAAATTATCACTAATAAACTTTACTGTTACGCTGAATGTTAGTTCAATAAATGTTGAAGTAAAAATTCCCTAAAAATAACCAATTCAAAGTGCCATTCCATATATATATATATATATATATATATATATATATATATATATATATATATATATATATACTGTACTAAATTAAACTTAACATAATATTCCATATGCGATTCATTTACTAGACGGATTGAAATTATATATATATATATATATATATATATATATATATATATATATGATGCATGAAGTTAATTAAATTTAATCAACATTATTACTTAAGTTTAAAAATATCTAGTCATTTGTTTTGTCAGCAATCAGTAAATAACACAATCGCTACGGCCTTAAAATGAGCTACTTCATATGTACACTTGTATTAATTGTATTCCACTTCGGAAATAGATTGAGAAGGGTCTGTTTTAAATTATATATATATATATATATATATATATATATATATATATTTATATTATATTTATATTTATATTTATATTGATGGTATAAACTAAACCTTGCCTAATATAGTCTTTCAAATGCATCAACTAGGCCTGTTTCCCCCTTTATAAGTATATAGAAAATTGAATGACATCGTGATACCGTTATATATCTACAGCCAAAAGTGGTTATTAGACTTGGCGATAAATGATCTATGTTTATTTTTTGGCGAATTGAAAATAGAAACCGAATTTATCAGATGAAGTTAACTGGACAACATTCTGTATTAGTTTCTTCCTGTGTAAGTTCGTCGGTATCTTAGCTTGCTCCAGATCTATGTTGCTTATTACAATTACGCTTCCGTTTTTTAATTTGTTGCATTCAAAATAATAGGATTCTTTTTAATGAGCTCCAATGGGAATTCTGCATTCACTTGTGTTCCTGGAGGTGGTTTTTCCTTGAGTTCAGATATTTTATTGTAAAGTATGGTATTGTAATATGTAAATCAGAAGAACACTGTACTAACATGGAAATAAAATGAAGAGATTTTGTAAAGAACATACGTTTATCAGTACATTTTTACTTTCTTGACTTCAATTGCACTTATTTTCATAATTCCCCACGTTCGTCTTTCAAATAAAAGATTTTAACTGTGTCAAATAATGTGAAAGTTTTTTTTAATTTCTGGCTTGCAAAATGATTTTTATCAGCTATTTTTCTTATCGTCATTATAATAAAGCCGTGTGCACGTTCAGGTTTAAAATTATTCTACTTTATACGTTAGTTAGTGTTATCAATTGAGTGAGTTTTGAACTGCATCACTGCGTTCTACTATTTAAGAGTGCAACATTATTTTGCTTTCTTATCTTCAGTTTTATAGCCTAGAAGAAGAAGAAGCGAAAATAGCGCGCAAAATGACTAGTTAGTTCGTATTTCTGTGAGTCATTTTGTAGAATATTTATCCTTCCGTTGTCCTTGTGTGGTATCTTAGTGCACTGACTGTTGACGTCTTATTCGCTTTATTGTACATTCCACTGATTTATAAACTGTCTGTTCTGGCCCATAATAGGCTATTGCAACAATGTATTTTAAGTCCACAAACATGTTATTTATTCTTGTTGTGGATTTGACCGCATTTTTCTTGTGCGGGACAATTGATAGCACTCATAGGTCGGTAAAATCTTGAACTTCCTTCATCTTCAGATGATGTAATTTTTGGCCTCAATTGATGGGTTCTCACTTGTCCCTTCTTCTTTAAGCCTTCAATTAGCTGATTGTCTGAAAATGACGTTGGATCAAGATTTTCCATTGTTCCTTGACCAATATTTCGAGATCTCATTTCCAATCTCATCTTCAGGGTTGACACAATACGCACAGGAGTAAAACACAACTTGTGACAAATGTGGTATCCTCATTCAAGACAGATATATTTATACCCATTTTAATTCTAAAAGTATTTTTTAATTGTCTTCCTAATATCCGGTCTTCATACCTAGTCTCTAATACTCAAATGTATACAAAAACTTATCCCTGTCCCCCTCTGCGCACACAACTACCTATAAACATGTGTATTTTACTAAAGTTACATTTATTGAATAACTATAAGTACACTTAATGTATTGATAAAAACGCCTATCACTGATATCTATATTTTAATTGCTGTTCCGGACGCATAGAAAGATCAACAAATTTTGAATTCAATATTGCAGTAATCCTCACATGCCCCCAGTTCACCTAATTCCATCCAGCTTGCAATCGGTTATAGATAGAGAGATTAAAAAACTATTGAAAGTCTATAGAGTATTATTCTATCATTTTGACAAGACCGAATACGGAGTTTACACTAACGAAATCGTCTCTCAGCCAAATACACATTAATACTCATATCCTATATAAATTAGTTTCTCCATTAAAATATCTGTGTCCATATATACCTATATAATAAATTGTATATTTATTTACTTATTCATAATTACATATATACTCACTTCTTATAAAACATCTCATATAATTCCACAGGCTATATATTATGTATATATAGATAAGCATATAAGCAACCATGTGGGTTCTTCCCACATCTTTTATAAATATCTATATATCCTTCATATATATATATATATATCTATACTTACGTGTATACACTTATATATATATATATACGAATATATATATATATAAAATTAGCAATCTTTTATATTTAAATTTTATTTTTAATTATTTATATTTATATATACACACACCCACATCTTATAAAATATCCATTTATACATACGTCCACACGCTATCTATGTATATATAGATAAGCATATAAGCAACCATGTGGGTTCTTCCCACATCTTTTATAAATATCTATATATTCATGTATATATATATATGTATATATATATATACACGTGTATATACCATATATATAATATGAATCTCATACAAGCAACACTGTGAGTCCCGCAACGGATAAATTATATCAGTCAAAATGCTTTTGATAATATTTATATATCTCTTTTATTGTCTATCTATATACCTGATGATATATATGAATAGTAGATATTTATAAGCAATTGAAATGGGTTCTCCGGAATTCAACCACTTACAATTTCCTGAGTGTATAGTATATATACTAATTATACTCACTATTGTGATATTAATAAATAAATAACTCAGAAGAATATGTCTACCCGTCTACACCTCATAATGATATATATATCATATATACTATGGATATCTACCAGATTCCAAATTAAGTAGAAAAATATGGATATTAGCAACAAAATACAACATAAGAACAGTGTTAAGACAACCAGTTACAATAGGCAATAAGTTACTGAATCAGAAAGAAAAAATAGAACCGCTCAACACATCAGGGGTTTATGAGATACCTTGTAAAGATTGCAATCTCAGGTATATAGGTGAAACCATGCGTCCAATAAAGGTACGTAGAGGGGAACATAAGACTGCATGCAAATATAGACATAGTCATAGATCAGATCTAGCCAGGCACTCAATGGAGACAGGTCATCAGATAAACTGGGACGGCTGTAAACGGATTGCACTATGTAACCGAAATAGATTAGCCAGGTTGATTAGAGAATCAATTGAAATAAAATCAGGAATGAACGTCATGAATATGACATGTGTAGAAAAATCATTAGGCCCAATATTTAATGAAGCCTTCTCGAATGGAAAGAAACGTAGATTAGAGGAATCAGAGCTAACAATAAATCTAAATAAGAGACCGCGACTATGAAAAAAGAAAAAAAAACAGAACGAATTAGATGGAGTTAGAGAGAGGTAATTTGGCTAGAGTTATATATATATATATATATATATATATATATATATATATATATATATATGATGAACATTTCAATTTATATAAGATGTGAGAGAATTTCACGTTGTTGCTTATATGTTTATCTAAATATATTTAACAAATATGTGTTCTATTTATATTTCGCAGATACATATATATGGATGATTCTAAATATTCATATAAGATGTGGGGTGAACTCACATGGTTGCTTAAAGGCTTATTTAGATATTCACAATATATATGTAGAAGAATATTTAGATTTTATATATAAGGTGAGAAAAGCTCACATGGTTGCTTATGTGAATTGAAATAGGCATTATGTATAAATATATATATTTATATATATATATATATGATGTGTAGACGGGTAGACATATGCTTTGATATTTAAATATACATATAAATTGTGAGTAAAATTAGTATATATACTATACACTCAAGGAGAAATTGTAAGTGGTTGAATTTCAAAGAACCCATTTCAATTGCTTATAAATATCTACATATATATATATATATATTTGGGTATATAGATAGACAATAAAAGAGATATATAAATATTATCAAAAGCATTTTGACTGATATAATTTATCCATTGCGGGACTCACAGTGTTGCTTGTATGAGATTCATATTATATATATGGTATATACACGTGTATATATATATATATACATATATATATATCATGAATATATAGATATTTATAAAAGATGTGGGAAGAACCCACATGGTTGCTTATATGCTTATCTATATATACATAGATAGCGTGTGGACGTATGTATAAATGGATATTTTATAAGATGTGGGTGTGTGTATATATAAATATAAATAATTAAAAATAAAATTTAAATATAAAAGATTGCTAATTTTATATATATATATATATATATATATTCGTATATATATATAGTGTATACACGTAAGTATAGATATATATATATATATATGAAGGATATATAGATATTTATAAAAGATGTGGGAAGAACCCACATGGTTGCTTATATGCTTATCTATATATACATAATATATAGCCTATGGAATTATATGGATGTTTTATAAGAAGTGAGTATATATGTAATTATGAATAAGTAATTAAATATACAATTTATTATATAGGTATATTGGACACAGATATTTAAATGGAGAAACTAATTTATATAGGATATGAGTATTAATGTGTATTTGGCTGAGAGACGATTTCGTTAGTGTAAACTCCGTATTCGGTCTTGTCAAAATGATAGAATAATACTCTATAGACTTTCAATAGTTTTTTAATCTCTCTATCTATAACCGATTGCAAGCTGGATGGAATTAGGTGAACTGGGGGGCATGTGAGGATTACTGCAATATTGAATTCAAAATTTGTTGATCTTTCTATGCGTCCGGAACAGCAATTAAAATATAGATATCAGTGATAGGCGTTTTTATCAATACATTAAGTGTACTTATAGTTATTCAATAAATGTAACTTTAGTAAAATACACATGTTTATAGGTAGTTGTGTGCGCAGAGGGGGACAGGGATAAGTTTTTGTATACATTTGAGTATTAGAGACTAGGTATGAAGACCGGATATTAGGAAGACAATTAAAAAATACTTTTAGAATTAAAATGGGTATAAATATATCTGTCTTGAATGAGGATACCACATTTGTCACAAGTTGTGTTTTACTCCTGTGCGTATTGTGTCAACCCTGAAGATGAGATTGGAAATGAGATCTCGAAATATTGGTCAAGGAACAATGGAAAATCTTGATCCAACGTCATTTTCAGACAATCAGCTAATTGAAGGCTTAAAGAAGAAGGGACAAGTGAGAACCCATCAATTGAGGCCAAAAATTACATCATCTGAAGATGAAGGAAGTTCAAGATTTTACCGACCTATGAGTGCTATCAATTGTCCCGCACAAGAAAAATGCGGTCAAATCCACAACAAGAAGGACAGCACTGAGCAAATAAATACATCTTTTAAAATGTTATTTATTCGTGTTAAACCGCAACAATTAATTTCTCCTCCTGATATCCAAAGAAACTTCAAATGCCCTATTTTTACTTAACACATGCAGACGTTACAAAACTGATGATCGTTTTGATTCTCCACGATGTGCATTCGTGGGTAGTTGCTTTGCACTATCAACTTGGCAAAGATCCGATTGATCGCCATCGAGTTCGTCTTCCTGGTGGCTGGTTGCTGATTCGTCTCTTTCCTCCGAAGGCATCAACATCGTTCATACCAAGCACTGGAAATGAGGTGCGATCTTCGGCCAGTCAACAAAGATTAGATCATACCTCTTTGTTCCAGTGGTTAGTATGAACGGTGTTTAAGCCTTCCGAGGAAAGGCACGAATCAGCAGCCTGCCGCCACGATGACGAACTCGATGCGTACTTGAGAATAAGGATCAATCAGATTATTACGAAATTGATAGTGCAAAGCGACTACCCTCGAATAAACATCTTGGAGAATCAAGGTGTGATGCTCGCACTGTGAAACCATTCAAGAAGTATCTGATGATTGTTTGTTTAATACGGTCAAGTTTGTTGGCTACCTTAGTTTTGGTTAAATTAGATCAAGTGTGAACCGGTTTGAAAATCAGATGAACCATGCACTCCAATCACTTTCAGTCTGTTCATGACGACCGAGAAGCCCTTTCAATAGAAGGCTGTGGATATTTTTTACATTGGTAATTGTTTTGAAATCCCATACAATTGAACTCGTGTTATAGAATTGGGCAGGATAACTTATACCGTATTGTGGTTGAACCTACCTCATCAAGTTTCACTAATAAAAAATTGTCTGGTCAGCTCTTCACTGGGTTCATTCCTAACTATGGTCTGAAGACTACATCAACGATACTACCTTATCCAAGATAATTTTCGTACAATTCAAATGTAATATTTTCAGCTTCTAATTTTATTATCCTAACCCTGTGAGATAGGCGTTAAATGAGCTCTGATTAAAAATTAAAATAATCAATCGAATTAGGACAGTTTGAACAAGATCGCTTCTGCTTTATAGTCTAGATTTTTTCGGATTTGACACGTGATCATTAGCCTTGGTAAATGTGTAAGACTATAGGCACGCAAGGTCACAATGCAAGACTGTCGGTTTATAAAACTCCTATAACTTGGTTATACAATCGAAAGCGGCCAGATGGATCTTCGAGGTTAGCAATCGTGTACTATTCAACTTTGCTTGTTAGTAGATATTCCTTAATTGCACACGATCGAGCTATTCGGTTTATATCATATACGTTTGTTAGATCAATGTTTATCAAATAGCTTCATTTGAATTTATTTGATTTGGTCATTTCGTTCACTGTTCAACTGTATTACTTTGGTGGCCTAACGATCAGCTTTCTTATGACGTCTTTTCAAGCAGGCCATAACACATGTAATTTGTGTCCAGTCTCTAAATGGTGTAAAGGCGGTACGTCGAATAACTAATAATTAGAAAGGATCAAAATGAACATTATATTCGTAATCAGTACCTTCACGCACAAGGTCATTGGCTCAAATATCTGTTCAAGCGGTTGGAGGTATTGCCATTGAACTACCTAGTTTAAGGAATATAATGTTATCAATTAGGCCACTAGTTAAGTGATAACGTTATGAAGCGTCTTAACGAAAATATCGAATAGGGAAACTGGCCGATAGAAGGTAATTTAGTGGCACTTAACACAGTTTTCAGCTTGGTATGGTGATATTTTTCGAGGAAAATAGATTTAGACTGTAGCTATTTGATAAATCCAGAATACATGTGGATCTTGTCTGGGCCTCTGTTTTCGTTCACGCTCACTGAACGATATACCCAATGTGTTAAAGAGAAACTGATGACTGATATCTAAATAGGAGGAATTGCATAGATTTTAGTTTAGTACTCTCCATATACATGGCGAGCGAAAATAATAAGAAGGGGTCGGAGACGTACTACTGCGGACACACATCGAAGTTTCCTCGGAACGATCTTCATGCAACCGGGAAAGTTTGATCAGAACGCCATATCATTTTTAACAGCGAATGTTAACCAATGACACTGCGGACTCGAGCTGATAGCTACGAATTGAGTGCAGGATCTAGGCTTACAAATTCCATTCACAATCTAACATCGGCTTACATGACGCTGATTGATTCTATTGTATTTAAGAGAATTAACTATGTGTGGTGAAAGGTGGTTCTATCTGCAGGTCGTTCGTGTCGCCAGGGTTCTAAGTCTTAATTGTGAGGCTGGCCCAATGCCTACGCAGCAGTTTCGTTATTCCTTGTGAAGAGGAAAATCCGGTGGGATCAGCATTAATGACTCAACACAGATGGACCAGAAGTTCAATACGCACATGTCTGAATACAATAATATGTCTGGGTGATGCCTTGCATTTTGTGAAAAAGAATTCGCTTTACTTGTGGGCTAGGTGTAAATGAGAAAATATAACACACCATATAATTAAGCATTCGTTGGACATGTAGGTGGTGATAAATATTTAAATCAATGTGGCGAGCATGGGATAAAAACCAATCCATCAGTATACGTATTTGTCAATTCTTTGAATCAAGTTTGCGAGCTTGAAGTAAACACCAATCTCATTTTTTTATAACATTTGATGATGACAATGGAAGGTCGAAAAGCGTCAGTACGAGTGACTGACGGTAGTTTTACTGAACTATTGTACGACTGGTTAAATACAATGTGATTGTTTACTTCAAGCTCGCAAAACTTTATTAAAAAAATTATTACCACCAACCGCGCTATCAATGATTGTTCAAATATATTACATATATATATATATATATATATATATATATATATATATATATTAAACTGTACCAATTAAGCAGCAAAGGAAATTAATCCAGCCGACCGTTTTTGTCCTTACTGGGAACTCGTCGAGTACCGTCCGGATTTTCGCCAAGGATAAGGCTCGAGCTGAGGAAAATTTGTTTCGGAGACTGGGTCTAGATAATTGAAGATATCCTCACGTTTTATGGCAGGGAGCTAAATAGATTAAAGACATACGAACAGTGCAATCTATTGTGCGTAACTAGTAACAAATTAGTTCAAATAGAACCACAACCTCACCAACGTGATAGCCGAAGTGCTGTCCGGAATTAAATAGCTGTTGCTGCTCAATGTAGCGAGTATACGGGAGAAGACCTGCATAGCATCCTACTGTCTGTTCATAATCACATGGCCCATGTGACAAAGAATTATAATAAATTTTACGTAAATTGAGAATTTCTATTAAACTTTATTTTCTAGAACACTTTAACGGACAGTCTGTGATTATACAAGTGTTTACTAGGGCCGATATTTCGGTATTGCCCATGACTTAGCTATTAAACAATATACGACTTGCGAGATAAAATTTTTGTAAGCCTGCCGGCGTGATAGTATTGGCCGTGGACGAATTGAGAAATAAATTAATAGAAAATGATTATATTTGCCTTGACCTATATTGTAACGAATACCCAGACACATTTGCTTATTGTAAACTTTATTAGAAAATGAGTTGGTACCATTGGTTGTAAGGACAAAAGTTTATGCATCTCGAAGCCGAAGAGTCAGTTGTCCGTACAGTTATTATGCTGCACTCCGTTGCAGGGTGAGACAAGTCGAATGCTCCGGGATGAAAGTGTTTCAAATCAAATACGGCACTAAAGCTCAGTTCTCTGAGTGTACCATACTGCTCGGGCTTACGGCTGATAGCTTTTAAAAGTGGCTAGAGTTAAATTACACACAGGCAAAGCTAGAAATGATAGAAGATGGAGTTCTATAGCCATCCTTATCTGTGCTTTGACCTACGATTTATTTTACGAAAAAAAGATGGTTTTCGCCGAATACCGGCTGATTTTCTGTAATTTACTGCGGTGACTACACATAGTTGGTGTTCCATGCCGATCCTGCGTGATTAGTGCCTACAACATGCGAGTGACAAGTTGTTTTTCATGCTTGGGTTAAAGTTGACATCAGGCCCGAAGATTGATAAAAAGTACCGAAGCAGATATCCAAAAGTCATTTCAACTTTGCACATGTAAAATTAAACGAAATTTGGTTGCGCGGTTGTATAGTGTAGAAAAGGCAATTCATCCAATATATTACAGTTAAATACTGTTTGTTGCGAAGAGCTAATATATATGCAAGTATGTATTAGGTGTTGCGAACCTAGTAACAAATTAGTTCAGTTGTGACCAGAAGGATAAACCAAAGGCAGCATGAACGGAAAGTATAATCTCATGCACATTCGTTTCGTGCTTACTGGCGACTCATCAGTAGGAGCCGGTATTACGCCCTTTAACCACTATATATTTGGTCAAAGAATGTGGAATAATAGGACGGTACAATCTCCTAGACGAATGTGTAAACCTGCAATAGTGAAGCTAACATCACCTAAAGTCAACGACAATGCGACTTCAATGCTAACTCACACTATATAATATATATACCGAGTCTGTAAAGGATACTAACACTATGGCTCTTGTGTTAGTAACCGATACCAACATTATTGTACCGAAAAGGTACATGGTACTAACACTATGGTTACCGTGTCGGTACACGATACCAACCTGATGGATATCAATTTATGCTATAATTCACCGAAATTGAGAATTACAATTTCTGAACACCTGTTACTCCAGTAAATCCATACACTCTGGCCTTGATCGATATCAGTTATCACATTTCGCGGTAAGCATGACATCATTCAATTCAATATATTACAGTTAAATACTGTTTGTTGCGAAGAACTAATATATATGCAAGTATGTATTAGGTGTTGCGAACCTAGTAACAAATTAGTTCAGTTGTGACCAGAACAGGTGTTCAGAAATTGTAATTCTCAATTTCGGTGAATTATAGCATAAATTGATATCCATCAGGTTGGTATCATGTACCGACACGGTAACCATAGTGTTAGTACCATGTACCTTTTCGGTACAATAATGTTGGTATCGGTTACTAACACAATAGCCATAGTGTTAGTATCCTTTACAGACTCGGTATATATATTATATAGTGTGAGTTAGCATTGAAGTCGCATTGTCGTTGACTTTAGGTGATGTTAGCTTCACTATTGCAGGTTTACACATTCGTCTAGGAGATTGTACCGTCCTATTATTCCACATTCTTTGACCAAATATATAGTGGTTAAAGGGCGTAATACCGGCTCCTACTGATGAGTCGCCAGTAAGCACGAAACGAATGTGCATGAGATTATACTTTCCGTTCATGCTGCCTTTGGTTTATCCTTCTGGTCACAACTGAACTAATTTGTTACTAGGTTCGCAACACCTAATACATACTTGCATATATATTAGTTCTTCGCAACAAACAGTATTTAACTGTAATATATTGAATTGAATGATGTCATGCTTACCGCGAAATGTGATAACTGATATCGATCAAGGCCAGAGTGTATGGATTTACTGGAGTAACAGGTGTTCAGAAATTGTAATTCTCAATTTCGGTGAATTATAGCATAAATTGATATCCATCAGGTTGGTATCGTGTACCGACTCGGTAACCATAGTGTTAGTACCATGTACCTTTTCGGTACAATAATGTTGGTATCGGTTACTAACACAATAGCCATAGTGTTAGTATCCTTTACAGACTCGGTATATATATTATATAGTGTGAGTTAGCATTGAAGTCGCATTGTCGTTGACTTTAGATGATGTTAGCTTCACTATTGCAGGTTTACACATTCGTCTAGGAGATTGTACCGTCCTATTATTCCACATTCTTTGACCAAATATATAGTGGTTAAAGGGCGTAATACCGGCTCCTACTGATGAGTCGCCAGTAAGCACGAAACGAATGTGCATGAGATTATACTTTCCGTTCATGCTGCCTTTGGTTTATCCTTCTGGTCACAACTGAACTAATTTGTTACTAGGTTCGCAACACCTAATACATACTTGCATATATATTAGTTCTTCGCAACAAACAGTATTTAACTGTAATATATTGAATTGAATGATGTCATGCTTACCGCGAAATGTGATAACTGATATCGATCAAGGCCAGAGTGTATGGATTTACTGGAGTAACAGGTGTTCAGAAATTGTTAATTCTCAATTTCGGTGAATTATAGCATAAATTGATATCCATCAGGTTGGTATCATGTACCGACTCGGTAACCATAGTGTTAGTACCATGTACCTTTTCGGTACAATAATGTTGGTATCGGTTACTAACACAAGAGCCATAGTGTTAGTATCCTTTACAGACTCGGTATATATATTATATAGTGTGAGTTAGCATTGAAGTCGCATTGTCGTTGACTTTAGGTGATGTTAGCTTCACTATTGCAGGTTTACACATTCGTCTAGGAGATTGTACCGTCCTATTATTCCACATTCTTTGACCAAATATATAGTGGTTAAAGGGCGTAATACCGGCTCCTACTGATGAGTCGCCAGTAAGCACGAAACGAATGTGCATGAGATTATACTTTCCGTTCATGCTGCCTTTGGTTTATCCTTCTGGTCACAACTGAACTAATTTGTTACTAGGTTCGCAAAAGCTAATACATAATTGCAACAAGCAGTATCTAAAAGACAGTTATCCTACACGGTTGGGTGGGTACAATTTACTGGCGTTCATAAAATAGCCACCGCAAATCAATTTATTACTCCAAACGCACCAAGGCAGCTGTTACGGTAATGCCACGATTTTATTTATGGATGTTGTTAAGTGACAGCTATCAGTCACCTAAACTGTACAAATTCTAAAGCTGGAAACTTTTGGCAGCCACACAGCAAATAATCGAGGTAGGATCGTCCTTAATTATGTCCACGGGCGTGACGCCGTGTGTAGGTGGCTATCGTAAAATCCATATAAGACCTCTCATGTTTGACTATGCATAATTGAACAGGGCTTTATTCAAGGCAACACTTGGAATGATGAGGTTTATTTGATAAGAAATTATGTATGGCAGATTGGTATCTACAAAATGTTTTTTTTTCTCAGTATCGTTTCTATGTTGCGACTAACAGCGCAGAAGCAAAGTGTCCGTCACATCCACGAAATAAATTATGGCTTATGCTGGTGAGCGTACCAGACATGGCGCCTGCTGAACATGCCTGACAGCCTAGAATGTAAAGTCCAAGGCCTACAAAGTTTAGTCATGATAGCTATCACGCCTGTGTGACCGACATTACAGCTAAAACCTGCATGAACAGCGCACAGATGCAACATTCATTGTTAATTTTTCGCGCAGTATAACGCGTATAAGTGATGGGCGATTGCATCCATTGGAGAGGAAACATTCACATTACGTTAAGACAAGTATCCAGGGAAGCAAATTTGCCTAATATATCGCTTATTGAACAGCGGCGTCCGATTAGTGATCGAAAACTAGAAGCATTATCAGATGGCCCACGTGAAACAAGAAGTCTGAGAAGCTGGGCTCCACGTCAAGATTCGCATCAAAGTTAACTTGTGCATAGGCATAGGGTTGTCGTTGCGCGCGCCTACACGGTCAGTTAGCTGTTTCAGTCGCTTTTGAATTTCCGCTATAATGCAGCGCTCACGGTGTCCTTCGTTAAGGGTTCGCGTGGCAGTCGTATTTGCCCCCCATAGACCATAAATGTCAGCGCAAATTTTGTAGCTGTTGATAATGTAAATCGCATAACCCGCACAACCAAATGTAATTTGCCTCGCCAGGATTCCGGGGCCTTGTGAAATCAGTATTGTAATACATCGTCCGGTTTGCTCGCTCAGCCGTTGCGTTAGTCTGCGGATGGTAAATGGCTGTGCAGGAATGATTTATGTCAAGGTTCTTGCACCACTGATTAAATTTTCTGGACATGAACTGTGCACCCTTGTCTCTAAAAATAACTTGTGGTGCAACCAATCGACAGGGCCAACGATCTTCCAAGCACTTTATAATCGTCTCTGTTGTGGTTTTCTTCGGTGGCGAAAACTGGGCTCCTGGGGTAAATTTATCGGCCATGAAAAACATAGGATTCTCACTACGTGCTACCGGCAGTGGAACTAACGTATCGATATGCAAAAATTGGTTCCGTGCAGTGGCATTTTAAGCGATCGGAGTGATCGTTTTTACATTTTTGCGTCTAACAACGCTGACATAGTGCACAGTTAACAATAGCGAAGTATTTTTATGGAATTGCCAGGCCAATTCAATGACGACTTCAATGTCTCGATGAGACGCCCAAAATCGGGATGTCCCACCGTTTCATGCCAGAAAGCCATCAATTCTGTTCGTATAGACTCCGGCACACGCCATTGCACTGTTTCCCTCCTTTTGGCATAAATATGGCGCTTTGCATGCTCAGAAGTGTACATGGTGTGAATACTGTTTTACCAATTTTAACTTTCTTATTTCCCGGCATGTGGTATCATTTCCCTGTTTTTCAGAGACCTTGATACGTGGCTAAACTCGCAATGCGGAAATTCTGCTGAGCGCACCGGCTGCTGCTTTCTCGATACTATCTCTATGATGAATTGGTATATCGCATTCCTCGAGCTCTTCAGTAGCTCGGTGTACTTGTTTCCTATCAATACGCAGTGACCGCAATTGCGTTAGTTCTTTATGATCGGTAAAGACGTATAGTTAAAAAAAACAAGTTGCACGACAGGGATAAGATTAATTACCTTCCACTTGTTGGGCGCAACTAGGTGTTGGCATCTGCTTTCCACCTGATTAAACCAGATATATCGACTTTCGGAAGTCTTTTTAAATGGTATGCACATACCACAAACAATTTGACAATCAACATGTCAGGTGACATTTTGAATTTCAAATTACTTTCCATTGAAAAAGACTTCAATAAACGGAATTCGAAATATCTGGCTTAATCAGGTGGACAGTGGATGCAAAAACCTTGTTGCGTTCAACAAGGAAAAGGTAATTAAGACGCATATTTGTTCACCGATACTTCTGTGCGTATTGTGTCAACCCTGAAGATGAGAATGGAAATGAAGTCTCGAAATATCGGGCAAAGAACAATGGAAAATCTTGATCCAACGTCATTTTCAGTCAACCAGCTGATAGAAGGCTCAAAAAAGAAGGGACAAGTGAGAACCCATCAATCGAAGCCAATAAGCAGAGCACCTGAAAATGATCAAAATTCAAGATTTTACCGACCTAAGAGTGCTATCTATTGGACAAAGGTTGTTGTGTAACCGCCATCCCAGCGAGATAAGGTCTATAGAAATTCACCATACCAATAAACCGACGCACTTGTTCTTTAGTAAGGTATACCGGATAAACCTTGATAGGCTGTACATTCAAATCTAATGGTATATATCCACTTTGTGAGACTGAATGGCCCAGGAAACGAACATGCCAACCTATCTGAGCATTTTCTGGTCTAAAGAGTAATCACCATTCTACGATTTGGAAAAAATATTCAGTAGCCGAGTATGTAGTTGATACTCGATAGTTGGCCATATAATAATATCGTCAGCGTTAGCTGTAGTACAGAGTAAGTTGGACACAAAAGAGTCCATCATTCTTCAAAACTCTTTCGGTGCATTCTTCAGTCAAAATTATACCAGTGTGGATTGGAAATAATCTCGGGATACCTGCATTGCTAACTTCCACCAGTCTTCGGGCCTAGCACCAATTTGGCAAAAGCCCTGCTTTATGTGAAGTACGGCAAACCATTTGCCTCCCGCTAGCTGTCAGAACAGATCACGCAGAGTCCGCATGGGATACGGGTCAGGTTTTGCGACAGAGTTTAATGGCCAGAAATCACCCGCTGTTCGGAGCAAACATTCCTTTTTCTTAACGTCAATCATAGGAGCTCGAAAACAGATGAAGATAGTTCAAGAACGTCTGCCTCTATCATTTCTTGTGTTGCTCAATTCGCTACTGCTAATTTCTTTGGAGGAGCATCTTATACTTTTTGTGGTTTGTAAACTTCGTTTAATTCTGGCACTAGTTTAAAACGATAGACTGTTGGCCCTGGACATTCGCTGCAATCAAGGAGTTGGAATATAGTGTCTTATTGGCGTTGAAACTCTTTACACCACCTGAACAGACGACTGGTCTCCTCACGAACCTTAGATCTGCGTGTCGACTTTATGTATCTCGTGCTTTTTGGCCTCGAGAAGAATATACCTTTATTTTGACAATCGGCTGTCTTAATCTATTTTCTAATAAAGTCTAAACCAAACGTTGTCAGTCAACGAAGATAAGATCGTGCCTCATTTCCATTAGTTAGTATAAATGATGTTGAATCCTTCGAAGGAAAGGAAGCAATCAACACCCAGTTACCACGAATACGAACTCGATGCGTACTTGGAAATGGGAATCAATCGGATCTTTGATAATGCAAATCTACTACCAACGAAAGAAAACCGTGGGCACTCCAAATGGGACGATCGCACTGCGCAAACAGGAATGTTTGGATATTCACTAAAAACACGATATGGAGTAGATACAATTATTTATTAATAATTTAGTGTTCCGTTCACGCGCAGCCGCCTTCGATGCGCCCGACACCTGATACAGCTTCGCTCTCTGTAGGTTTTACTTTGTTTAACGGCCAAGTCACTGGTAATCCCGACAGACCAGCTCCAGTTTCCGATTGCATAAATACTGGTTGTCCGTTGAAGAGTTCTAAAAATTTAACTTTAATAAAATCCTTACGTGTGGCAACGTTGCCCAGAATTATTGTTCTTCGAGGGCCAAATTGATTCTGAACAGATTATAGCGTGCTTCTCTCGGTCTACGAAGCTGAGCATTCATGTGGCCACGTCCCCGACTATCAATATTCGTGAGACAGTAAACCCTGTAGCCCAATTAAACTGGCCGTTCTTTCGGAGAACTATACTGATTTGGCTGCCCATTAAGCGATGTATTGGTCGCAGCCAGTGTCTTTAAATATTCAGCTTACTTCGAAGCCACCGACTGCCGCCGTCCGTTCTGATTTCACAGATTATGACGCGAAGAATTTTAATAAGGTATTTCGCCCCTGCCGGCTATTGTAACGGAGCTTATGCGAGGTGTCAACGCAGCCAATATTCTGGTCAATATGACCAAACTTTGTAGAGCCTGAATTCTTTCTTCCAAGCGTCTCTGCGAGCTCGATATTGCGCCATGTCTGGTAGGGTCCAGATTCACAAACATGGTGGCTTCATGAAATTGTAATCCTATCAAAGACTCACTCAGATTGGACAACCACCGCTTGATGCGTACCATTGTATTAAGAGGCATCTCACCCGGTAGTGGTTTGAGTCTGTGCAGTTCTGAAATAACCTCCTGAGGCCTGGCTAAAACGTGATTTAACACTTACCGTTTAAATGCGGAAAGTCTACAGGCAATTCTAGTTGAACTGCACTAGTAGGATCAACTAAGTCCTGGACAGCCACGCGCACGATATGTGCTTCTAATAAAAAATATTGCGTTCGCGCAGAACCTTCAATTTTTTCAAGCCACAAATGTGACCTCTCCACATCCAGTGGTGCAAGCATAGTCTTAAAATGTTATGAAGTCGATTCGGATGAATACACAGGCAGCGTTCCGCCAACTGTCCCGTGTGCGATTGCTATTATCGACTTCACCAATAACGGTTTGGTCGTTTATGTGAGTACCTTCAGAATTTATTATAAGAATGTCGTCCAGCCTAAAATTAATTATCTCTACCTCCGCAGTTAGGGTGATCGTTTACTAAATTTTTCAAAAATTAGACAGTCATTTTTGCTCAACATAGATGCTCTATTTTTAATCCTTTATTTATACGAGTTTACTCGCATAAATCGCGCCAATTTAGTAAAACAAAACAGAAACAATTATTGTTTCATAGTCATTATGCGGCTCGAATGCTGATTCCATCACTGCCTTGGCCTTGCTTATTTTTAATTCGCTCACTTTTGCGAGGACTTCCTGTTGTATTCAAATCCTTCCTAAATAGGATCATTGGAGCGTTTTCGGCCCCACAGTTGGTCACTGATTCAAGGCGCCTAAACGAAACATTTCAGTCTCGGTTGCATTAGCACGGCATGGCAAACGATAGTTATTGCCAACAGTACACTGCGTGTCAGTATTGCAAACCAAAGGAAATATAAAAGATCATCTCTATTGCTTTCAATTCAACAGGATGATATAAATTTTTGCAAACGAACTTCGTGGGTAAGCTGACTGTGTTGCATCTCAAGGTGAGCTATGTTCTCTCCATAGTCTATAAATTAACCCGATTGATCGGGTTTGTAGCGTTGAAGCAAATCGAAACAGAGAAGATTATTAGGTGTTTATAAGTGCGCTGGCTCATTAAATTTTGTGGCCAAACGGTTGATACTGATAAGGGTATTTAACTAATGTTCTAAGACTTGTTTTACCACTTTACATACTGATTGTCAATTTAGTGTGTGATGTGCGTCCCATTGAAAAAGATATCCGTACATGGATATCGAAATATATGGAAAAATCATGATGACAGTGGATTCAAACATTTCGGTACGCAATCCGAAAATCATAACATAATTAAACGAACATTGGTTGCGCGGGCGGTGATAACAACTATTATAATCTTGATATAAGAACCTGACCCATTAATTACTTATATATGTCAATATAAACTAATAATAGTATAGTGTGGAAAAGGCAATTCATTCAGTAGACAGGTTTCGTCCTTATTGGGAACTCATCATATACTGGCCAGAATTTGCCGCGGACAGGACTCGAACCTGGGCACGTCTGCTTCGTAATTTGGTGCTCTAATCACTGAGCCACTCTGCCGCACACTACATTACACACAATTTTCAGTTATATACTAACTAATGTAACTTGGTTTGTCTATTTTTCCTTTAGGTGGAGCTCATATGGCATCCATTTAGACCCAAAGTTCCAACTAACCATCCCCAATCTGTCATAACTGAACAGACACCACATTACATGGAGAATGGTATTGAAATGACCATTTATATAATTAAACGAACATTTGTTGCACGGGCGGTGATAAAAATTATTATAATCAATGTTGTGATCTTGATATAAACACCTGACCCATCAAGTACTTACATTTTCGAAATATAAACTAAGAATTGTATAGTGTAGAAAAGGCAATTCATCCAATAGACCGGTGTCGTCCTTATTGGGAACTCATCAGGTACTGGTCAGAATAAGGCATAAATAACACAATGACTGAGCGATTGCCCTGGACAATGAAAGAGGTTCTGCGATTTCAGTGCCATTAGGCCCCTGGTTCTTGGCAGAACAAATTACACATAGTCGAGCGGGCCATGTTATTTACAGTACAAACAGCTACTGGCTTCGCAACGTCAATAATGGTGCATGGAGTGCAGAAAAGTACATCGGACGTACTTGAAGCCTCATAGCCTTAAGTTTAGTGAAAAATATCACATATTCAGGAGTGCCTACAATAGTTAACAATACTAATACAATAATAAAGTGTGCCTAACAGTGACAAGCCTATGCCCGACTACAGACGCGCACTAACTACGTACTGGAGACCAAGCAATTGTGAACGTGGCGGAGGTGCTGGTGGATTCCTATTGAATATCTATTTTATATATGAGCGAATTCACTGAATATTTGCTTTGTTCTGAAGTTGAGATGAACGAACTTATTATAAATAGAGCATAATTAGAAGTACACACACATGCAATGAGTGGCGATACACAAACAGCAGAAACTCTGCTTAGCGCATCGGATGCCGCATTCTCGCTAACGGCTCGATGGTGAATCGTTACATCGTATTCCTCGCGTTCTTCAATAGCTCGGTGTACTCGTTTCTTTTCAATATTTAGTAATCGCGTTAGCATTGGTGCATTGTAATCTGTATGGCCATCAATGACAAATTAATTTAATTTCCGTATTTCTAGCTTATAGCCAATAGTTCCTTTTTCGGTGACCGCATAGTTATGCTCCGCCTTAGTGAGAGTGCGACTTGTATATTACGCCGGACGTCATTCCGATTTTTATTCTACTCCTATGCGAATATTGATAAGCTTCCTACCCGGAAAGTCAGAATTGTGACATCATTCAATTTCAGCCTACATCGGATAAGCGTTTCTCGGGCCTCTGTCTAATAAAACGGTATAATAGCGCTAGTTAACTTGGAAAAAGGCTGTAGATTAACCGCCATTCTCACAAGACGCGGTGCATAGAAAATCACCATACCAATAAATAAGCGTGATTGTTTTATTGTATTGTGCACCTGATAAAACTTAATATGCTGTACGTTCAAATCTAATGACGTGCAACCATCTGCGGAAACTGAGTGGCTCAGAAGCTGCACTTTCCGATCTATCTCCAATATTTGAGCATTAAATTGTAATCTCTATTCTGGAACTTTGGGCAGCATATTCTACAGCCAAATACACAGTCGTTGTACTGTAGTTCCCACAATAACTTCGACAGCTTTCGCTGTAGTATTGTGTAAGGCGGACATGAAGAAGTCCTTAATTATTTGGAACACTTGCGATGCGTTCTTCAGACCGAATGGTATCCTTGTGAATTGAAAACTACTTTTGGATACCTGTATCGCTACTTTCCACCAATCTTCGGGTCGAACGAGATTTTGCCAAAAATCCTGCTTTAGATCAAGCACGGCCGACCATTTGTTGTAGGAGCAGACTACGCAGAGCCAGCATGTGATACGAGTCAGGTTTGGTAACGGAGTTTAATTGCAAGAAATCAGCGACCGGTCGGAGCGAACCATCCGTTTGCGTAACATAAACCACATAAAATCTAAAAATCAAATGAGGTCTCGACAACGCCAACTTCTATCATCTCTTGCGTGTCCTAAGTCACTGCTGCTAGTTTCTTTGGACGAGCACCATATACTCTTGGTGGTTCATAACAGTCGTGCAATGCTAGCCATAGTTTAAAGTGATCAACTATTGGCCCGGGACATTTTGTGTTATTAGGGAGTTTGTATAGTGTGTCATAATGTCTTCGGGTCTCATTCCACCCCCCGGGCAGCAAACTTTTCATCTGCTGCACCGTGTGAAACTCATGCTCCTCGGCCTTGAGAGGCACATACGTTTATTCTGACAATTATTGGTCTTAACCCATTTTATAAGAAAGTCTAAGCTTAACAGAACTGTCTGGGTAATCGCTACAATAAATGAAGCAGGGTAGCTATTATTATTTATTGATTAATTGGTTCACCATTCTACCGCAGCCACCATTAATGCGCCAAAATCCTGATAAACGTTTGCGTTTGCAGATTGTACGTTGTTTAATGGTCAATCCATGGGCAAAACCGGAACGTCAATTCGGGTATTCAATAGAATAATCATAAACTGTCCAATAGAAGAGATATAAATATTAATGATAATAAAAATTTTCGTGTTCGGCAACGTTTCTTAGACTTCTTTTTCTTCAAGAGCCATATGACTGGGAGCAGTATTTAGAATTTTCTTCTGATCCTCTTCCATTGACCCATTAGTCTAGGAAACCGAAGCGGTTTTTTCTGAAAAGCATTTCGTTTACCAATGCTCGTGGGGTGGTGTACTCTGTTGCCTCGTTGAAACTTCCGCACTTTCGGAGAACTATACTGGCATTGCTGTCTCTTAGGCGATGTATTGTTTACAGATTTTGTTTTTGCGCATTGAGTCTGCTTCCAAAATACTGGCTGTCGTCATTCATCTCGAACCCGCTGTGTATGCCGTGAAGAACTCCAAGAATTTGCCGCCACTTCCGGCTGTTTCGAAGAGGCTCGTATGTGGTGTCCTCGACCCCATTGTGATGGTCACAATTGTCGAACTTCGTAGAGCCAGTATTCTTTCGTCCAAGCCACTCCGCGTGCTCGATAGAGTGCCATATTCGGTGGGTGTTCCGATCATCCATATTAGTTGGATCGTTAATGCGAAATCTCTTAGCTCATAATTAATTATCCTTGACTGTGCAGTTGAGTTTGTCATCCGCCATTTTGATTAAGATTTCCAAACCATCAAAAGAAGTCATATTTTGCTAAATCCGAACACTTTAATTTTAATTAATCATTTAAAGGAGTTTGCTCATATAAAACGCGCCCCATCAGTAAAACAAATTATGAACATAATTTTCGTATGCACTTCTGCAGCGCGACGGCTGTATTCATCCTTGTCCTAACTTTGCTTCATCTTAACTCGTGCACTTCTACGAGGAATTTCTCCTGAATTTATGTCAACTCGAAATTGGGCCATTAGTGTGTTCTCGGTCTCAAATTTTGCAACTGCAACAGTTGGGTCCAGCAGTTTAAACATGATGGCCTCATGCGGTTTCGAACCGGGCAGACACAAATAGCTTTGACAAAGACTGCGTGATATATCCCATAGTATATAGGGGCAACTTAACCGGTTGTTGTTCAATTCTGTAAGATTCGTCCCGACGCCTGGCACGGAAGTAGTCCATCAATCGTCGCTGAAATTCTTCATACAGCCGATTTACTAATAAGTCTAATTGGACTGCCAATGTACGATCCACTAATACTTGGACGGTCTCGTGTACAATTAGCACTTCAAACGAAAAATCTGGTCTTCGTCCACTGGCTTCAATTCAGTTGAACCTTAGCTGTGGCTTTTCCAAATTCAGCGGTGAAGTCGTAGGGTTATATTCTGACGAAGGCCAGAAAATACTAGTCGATTTTACCATAAACACTGGAAGAGGTTAGACTGCTGCTAATTGGGCTCTGTCGCCATTATTCTTGTCACCAATATTAGTTTTCCCTCTGCGGTTACAATGCTTGTTGCATTCAGCCTTGACTTAATTACTCCTAACTATGCAGTTAAGTTTGTCATCTGTGGTAACAATTTCGTGGTAAATGCTCCCAAACTATCACAAGAATCTATTTTCCTGGACACGCACGCCATATTTTTAATCAATTATTTATATGAGTTTTCGTCCCTTTAGTGAATCAAAGAAATAGTTATTACTTCTTATTCACTTCTGCGGCTCGACGGCTGCTTCTATCGTTCTTCCGCATTTCATCATCACCATCATCATCATCATCCACAGTCATACAAAACCATTAGTAACCAATGTTTCACAACCCTTAAACATTAAGAGAAAAAAACGAAAATTTTAATAATGACAAAAAATTAATTTGGCACACAAATGATAAGTGAGGTTTACGGAAGAGAGTACCTAGTTACTATGAGTACATTTACCTAGATAAGACACAGAAGTGAGAAAGACTTAATCTCTAAAGAACACCATTATGGCCAAATCAGCTTTAAGGCAAGACAACATCAACAATACTTCATGAACAAAATCAATACTTGCAGCTAAATAAAGTTAAGAAAACGATTCTACTAGAAATTTAAAAAAAGATCGCCATTGAGCTCGACTCACTGCCATATCGCGCAGGGTGGATCCTATGCTACCCAATTTTGATGTAGTTGACTTTAACAGTTTCTGCCATGTCAAAATCTGCCCACCTTTCTTTAAATCAAGTTTGCGAGCTTGAAGTAAATACCGGTTCCATTGTATTTAATCAGTCGTCGAACAACATTACAAAACTTCCGCATGTCGCAACGCACTGACGCATTTCGACCTACCATGATCATCATCAGAGTACGACGGCAAACTGACTAGCAAGGATCAAACCTCGTTTCTTACGCCAATCTGGCGCTGGCTGAGATAATATTGATCTACTGGGAAATTGAATTGAGGACATCCGCAAAACGTGACCGAGCCAGCGTATTTGATGGAGCTTTATTTGTTTTTCTAACAAGGAACAGTGTGACAGATCCATGTCAGTTTTGGTTATTCTTTGTTGATAACCTACATGAGCTATGCTCTTCAAACAACGATGGTCGACAACTCTGAAGGGTCAAGTCTCACTATTGTATAATAAAACTGCGCGTAACAGATGCATTGTATACACGACTTTAAGGCGGTGTAAAATAATCGCGTTTTTGCATAAATGGCAAAAGTTCGAGAAGGCTACTCTAGCTTTGCGATTCTCATACTCACCTCGTCAGACACATTGCATGAGTTATTGATAGTGCTCTCAAAGTATGTAAACCTGTCAACCGTGTCTAGATATTCACACTGCAGTTGCAGAGTTGTGATGCACCAAATGAACTGAGCCATGGCTCTTATTAGCACTTTATAATCATCTCTGTTGCGAATTGCTTCAGGTGTAATAACTTATCGATCATGGGAAACATATAGACTACACTGCCACGAGCTACTGGCAGTGGGCCTACCAGGCCAATATACAGAAGCTGATTCCTGTTCAGTGGCATTGAAAGCATTCGGGGTGACTTTTTCTCTTTTTTGTGGCTTACAACGCTGACATGTAGTGCGCTGTTGACAATAGCCAAGAATTTCTCTGGACATGTCAGGCCAATCAATCGCGACTGCAATGTCTCAATGAGTCGCCACAGCGCCGGGATGTTCCAAAGTTTGAAGACAAAAGGCTATCAATTCTGTTCTTATATACTACGGCACAAACCATTACACTGGTTGTCCTACTAATATGCCGTTTTGTAGGCTCAACGCTTCATATGGTGCGGACACCTCTGTGCCGTTTTTAACTGATTGACAATTTACCGGCATGTGACAATATTTCCCTGTTCTTCGGAGACTTTGAAAAGTGGCGAAACTCGCACAGTGGAAATTCTGCTGAGCGCATCGGCTACCGCATTCTCGATAACGGCTCTATTATGAATTGATACATCGTATTCCTCGAGCTTTTCAATGGCTTGTTGTTACCGTTTCTTCTAAATAACCAGTGACCTCCATTGCACTATTGATTTGTGGTCGGTAAAGAAGTCTATATGTCCACCGATGACAAAACGCCTAGACTCTCGTAGTGCCCATTGTACGGCCAGTATTTAATTTTTTGTGACGGTATGCTTTTGTTCCGCCTTAGTGAGTGAGCGACTTATATATTGCGCCGGACGTCCGTCCGCTTGTAACACTACTCATATGCTAATATTTGACGCGTCTGTAACAATTAACATACTACCGGCCGATGAAGTCAAAATAGTTGCGTATATTAATTTCTGTTTGCATAGGATAAACACTTCTTTAGCCTCCTTCTTCCAACTAAACGGTATCTTGGTACTATTTAACTTAGACAAGGGTTGTTGCATAAATGTCATCTGTGCGAGATATGGTCTATAGAAATTCACCACACCAATAAATCGGCGCAATTGGTTTCTAGTAGTGGGCATCGGATATTCCTTTATAGGTTGACCATTTGAATCTAATGGCATACATACCCCCGCCGAGACTGAGTAACCCAGGAACCGCACTTGCCGATCTATCTGAAAATTTTGTGGATTTAAATGTAAATGCCATTCTACGGCTTTAGCCAACACATTCTGCAGCTCAATACGTTATGTGTTCATTAGTGTCCAAAAAATGATAACCTCAATGTAAGCTGTTGTACAGGGTAAGTCGGACACGAAAGAGTCCATCATCCTTTGGAACTCTTCGGGTGCGTTCTGAAGACCAAATGGTAATGGAGATGACCTCGGGGTACCTGCAATGCTAACTTCCATCGGTCTTCGGGCGGCACACAAATTTGCCAAAATCCTTGTTAAGAGCAAGCATGTCAAACCATTTTCCTACTGCTAGCTGTAGTAACACATCACGCAGAGCCGGCATGGGATACTGGTCAGGTTTTATCACTGAGTTTAATTGTTGGAAATCAGACGTCGGTTGGAGCGAACCATCCTTTTTCGTAACGTAAACCATGGGAGCTGGAAAAACAGATGATGGTGGATCAAGAACGCCGGCCTCTATCACCTCTTCGGTTGCCTGAGTTGCTGCTGATAATTTATTTGGAGGATCACCATATAAATATGGTGGTTCGTAACCTTCATTTAATTCAAGCCACAGTTTAAAGCGGTCGACCATCGGCAATGGCCATGCTTTGCAATCAGGAAGTTGAAATATAGTGTTGTACTGGGTTTGAAACTCTTTCCACCACCCGGGCAGAAAACTCGTCTCCTCCTGCACCTTAAGGGTATATATCGACTTTGTGGAACTTATGCTTTCCGGCCTCCATAGGTATATACGTTTATTTTGGCAATCTATCGTCTTAACCCATTTTCTGAAGAAATCAAGTCAAAACAAAAGACATTTGATAGATATCTTCATTTATTAATAATTTCGAGTACCTTTCGCCCGCAGCCACCATCGACGCGCTCGATGCCTGACAAATTTTCTCTTATAGTTTTACAGCCAAGTCATTTTTAATACGGACACATCAGCTCTAGTATCCAATTAGATTATTAATGTTTGTCCGTTGAAGAGTTCGAAAAATTTAGCTTTAATAAAAATCCTCATATGTGGCAACATTTCCTATATTTCTTTCTCTTTGAAGGTAATTTAATTATGAACAGATGTTATCGTGCTCTACTGGTCCTCTTCTCTCGATCTAAAAATCTAGCCATGTCCCCGACTATCAATATTCGTGAGACAATAGACCCTATTGCCCAATTGAACTTGTCGTTCTGTCGGCGAACTATACTAGTTTTGCTGCCAATTAGGCGATGAATTGGTCGTAGCCAGTGTCTCTATATATTTAGCTTGCTTCTAAGCCACTGGCTGCCTCCGCCCATTCCGGTCTCACAGAATATGCCGCGAAGAATTTCATTTGGTTATATCAGCCCTGCGGACTGCTGTAATGTAGCTCATGCGTGGTGTAGCCGCAGCTAATTTTCTGGTAATCATGGACGAACTTAGTAGAATCTGGGTTCTTTCTTCCAGACCTCTCTGCTGGCTCGATATTGCACCGTATCTGGTAGGATCCAGTAGCATAAACATGATGGCATCATGTGGTTACGACCCGGGCAAAGATTCATTTAGCTTGAAAAACCACCGCTAGTTGCGTGCCATGGTATTAATGGGCAACTAAACCAGTAATGGTTTCAGTCTGTACAATTCTTAAAACACCTTCTGAGGCCTAGCTCGGAAGTGATCCAACATTCGTCGTTTATATTCTTCATACGTCAAGTCGATAGGCAATTCTAACTGGACTGCAATTTCCGGTCAACTAATTACTGGAGAGCTACGCGTACAATAGGTGATGCTAAAGTAAATTCTTGTGCTCGAACTGAGGCTTCAAATTTTTCGAACAACAACTGTGGCCTTTCCACATTCTATGGTACAAGCTTTGACTAAAATTCTGATGACGGTCGGAAAAAACTCGGAGAAAACTCTCCAATGCATCATCATCACCAGTTTTTACCTCTACACGCGCTTTATTTTTAATCAATTATATATAAGATTTTGTTCCTATAAAGCGTGAAGATTTAGTAAAACAAAAATACGAATATTTATTATTTTCTGTTCACTTCTGCGACTAGAAGGCTGCTTCCATTATTTTTCTGACTGCTTCATCTTAATTTGTGCTCTTCTGCGATGACTTCCTGCTGAATTCATGCCAGTTATAGATAGGACTATTGGTGCGTTCTCGGTCTCAAAGGTGGCAAATGCTACATGGGAGGACTTCAACACCTGCCTCCTGAACGTATTGAAGAGTTCTGTTCGTAGTGGCATCTATTATACAATTAAACAATAAAGGGAAAGTGGGCAGTCTTGACAAACATCACTGCTGATAGAAAAGTTGTACGTTAATTCATTGTACACCATAACGCGATCAGAATTTTTTGCGTAGAGAACGCATAAAATAATTACAAAATTGTTGGGAACACCACTTTTCGACAGAATATCGAGTAGAACTTTGCGATCCACAGAGTCAATTGCACTCTTGAAGTCTAGAAAGACGGTTCTTTTGGGACGGCGATATACACGTCGCTACTGAATAACTTGCCTTAATGTAAAATATGATCGGAATCCGGCTTGTTATTCTCTAATATGTGATTCACTCCAAGCGCTAAGACGACGTGGGTTAATCGATGGTTATGACACGAATTACGTTTGTCTTATTGTAAAGTTAGGGATGATGGTCGACTCATTTCATATAGTACAAAAGATTAGTCAACGCTCCCGAAATAATATCGCTACAATCCTTAAATAAGCTCGGAGGCAATTCATCAAGGCCTACATCTTTGCGACGTCTAAGAGATAGAATTGCATCCAGTATTTCTAATTCGGATGGTTCATCGAGATTAAATTCCGCACTGTTGATACAGGCATATTTTCTGGAATCGGAACTGACGCAGGAAATTTATTTTTGAAGTGTTCAGAAAACTTATCATGACGACTAATTTTAACGATTATTAGATGGTTGTTACTACCATTTATAGTTTGATTAATATTTTAATATCTCGGACCTGTTGCACGAATAAGTTGGAACAAACAGCGACTATCACCTGATGCGAACACTTCTTCAATCTGTTTAGCCGTTCTGATTCAAAAGGATTCGAGATAGACTTTTAGCCTCAACTGAAGTTGGCGTCATACATTTCATCAAATATTATAATCCGAGTTAGGTGGAATTTGGCGCCTTCTTTCGAGTGCTTCCATAGATTTTACAGCGCACCAATGATTATTCCTACGGGGCCTACAAGGCCACATACAGTATTACTTGTATTGTTCATAGTGGAACTTATCTTTGTCAAAAGTGAATGCTAATTTTCGCCACCAAGACGGATCAGCTTTGACTTTATAATATCTTCATATTTTTTGTCGGAACGACTAATGTTCGAGTTTGCCTATATCTATTTTGAGTTTACTCTAATTTATTTTCTCGGAAATTTTTAGTTAATATCTACAACAGTGCATGGACCGAGTCGCCATAAGTGTTCCATAAAACGGCAATCCTGAATGCAACCACGTCATCTAAAACTAAATGCTACATGATCTATTTGAGTCCAGCGTTGTCTGGAGGCCGGCAGGTTAGAATCTAACCCGGGTTTAATGAATGGTAGTCTACTTAAAATATTTTTGAGATTTGTCAATCTGATATTGGACTGTGTTATGCTCAATACCGACCCTACTCATAGTATCTAATAGAGCGATATTGTTAGAATGAGAATAGAAAAGAGAAGGAATGACGCATAATCGAAATTGATAGTGTTTACAGCATCCTGATTTCGCTTATCCATTCTGTAAAACTCAGCAGATAAGGCGACCGTTTTTATACTGCATGATGCAGTATGTAATCATTAAAATTTGTAAGAGAAAACAAGGTCGCCCAATCCTAGTGGAGATGGTTTTTATTCTGAGTTTTCCTTCTCTTAGATAGTCTGCAAACTAAGGCTGATGAGCAATATCTTCGAGTCAGGCACACTAAGTCTCATTTCGTCTACAGACATTTAAAACTGTGTTAATGTGTAGTTAGTCCAAACTCGAGGCTTCACATGAAACAGGATGGTGGCTGTATTCCATCAGACCTACAAGGTACATGCTACCATTCCCGGGCTAAATAGCTTCTACCCATCGTTCGTCAGGCCGCAGTTTCAAAGGCTACGGACTTTCTCACGTATTCACATAATTCCTAATTATGGCCTTTGTAACGTTCTCGGTCTCAAAATTTTCTACTGCAACAATACACATTTAAACGAACATTGGTTGCGCGGGCGGTGATGAAATTTGCTATAATCAAATTTGCGACCCATTAAGTACATACGTTTGACATTATAAACTAAGAACTGTATAGAGTAGAAAAGGTATCTCATCCAGTGGACCGTTTTCATACTTATTTTGAACTCATCACGTACTGGCCAGAATTTATCGCAAACATGGCTCGATATTTCATCATTACTATATCCAAAGACAATAATATGAAAGAAATTAAATAGCATCGCAAAAGAGATGTTTTACTGCCAAATAAATGATAAAAATAAAGAGAATTAATAATAATGATAAAAACAAAATAATAAGTATTAAAAAACTGCAACAGGAGAAGGCGAAGACCTAAATCGGATTAAGATACGTATTTCAGTAACAAGCAGAGCTAAAGGCAACCTAGACCTTTACACAAAGCCACTCAAGCCAAGTCAAATTAACGCAAGGTGACATCGTAAATCCAGCTTCCTTGTGGGTTTCGCTACATCAATTCAAAAACAAGACTGACACTTTTAGGTAACTCTGGCAAACTAACCAACGAAAATTTAGAAGATAATACTGCTAGATAACTGCAACACGTTCGCCATTGAGCCCGATTCGACACCCTGACATTCGTGGTTCCCAAACAAGATAAACGATGCGCATGTGGAACATCCTGGTAGACGAAGAGGTTATATAATACAAAATTTAACTGTAGTCTTTAGTTTTTTAAGACATGTACAAATATGTCCACCCTATTTATTACGCCAATCTGACGCGTGCTGAGAATGAATATACATATATATATATATATATATATATATATATATATATGTAAAGCAGTTGGATATGCGACTCTAATTTGATTGGAACTGTCGACCGTGCAATATTGATTATTTAATTGTATTACCTATATATATATTAAATCTATATTAGTAGAGATATACTTTTGCTTTGCTTTTATATGCATTGCGATTTGATCCTCGCTAGTCAGTTTGATGATGATTACGGAAGGTCAAAACGCGTCGGTACTTCGACAGACGATAGTAGAAAAATAAATCGAAGTGCCCACCAAGAACAATCTAACACTACCTCGTCCCGGCTAAATAAACAATATCGACATTTGCTCGGTTCCACATTAATCTTGCTCAGTTAATATTTTTTTCATAAAAAGAAGACTAAGGACACTAGCATTTTTGTTTGATCTATTTTGTAAGTATAAATACGGTGTTTACAATACACGTCTACTTGTTTCAGGTACAAGAATAATGCTAAAGCAAAAAAAACTATATCATTTGTAAAGATTTAAACATAAACTGAGAAGAATACAGTGAAAATGTGATGATGAGAAAAATTACAAGACAATATGAAACTAATGGAAGGGAATCACTCATGAGTACAAAATAAATCAGGTACCTTCAGCAAATAGATAGAAAAGATGCAATTATATACAAATAGTCATATGTATATATATATATATATATATATATATATATATATATATATATATATTAGGGCAAGGCGCAAAACCTTTGTACATCAAAAGGTCAAAATTCACATAATACATGCACACACAATGCACGCATTATAAGTCTATACATAACAGAAAAATATAAAAACTGGCTTCAAAATCAGAGCTAAAATGTAAGAGTTCAAGCGCAAATATTACGATAAGTATTATCTTCGTAATAACATTTGGCTTTTAGGTCAAATTGTAGGAAATACAAAACGACGACGGTGAAGTTGTCTAGGCTCTTTCCAACAGCATTACAAAAAGAGAAAAGCAGGGGCGGAAAAAACAAGTAAACCAATATAGGCCTAAACCTCAACACAACCGTTTGTTTGTAAACCAGCCTAATAGTGTACTTCGAATTTAAAGTATAAAATTGGCATTAGACCTCAAGAGGAATACCTATTTAAGTTTATTAAACAGTATTCATCTAAGCACAAAAACAACAAGAACCAAAAATTCAATAACATCAGACCGATTTAATCAAATAATCATTTCATACTGTCACTTCACCACATCTAATTACAATCGACTTTAGATTTGTCCTTAAAAGCGATATTTTATTTGTTTATTTTTTAGATTAAATGCGATAACGAAGTTTTGAGAACAACAAATCATGACAGAACTTATTCCCTAAAGCAGCGCAAGCACTTTGAGCAGTAACTCTGCCCATGCGAGGATGCCGTAGCATTGTCTGGTCACACGTGAATGAACACGACCAAAGTAATAAAATCGTAATGTTAGCTATCAAAGCCTTTTATCCCAACGGATGCCAGCAAAAAAATGAGGTCAAAATCAAACATAGCCAAGATTTACCGCATACCCATGACAATTTTTTTACAATTACAAGGCAAACTAGAGCTGACTAAAGAATGAATCAAAGCAAATATCAATACAAATGTTTGAATGAGATTGCTCATTTCACATCCTAACTTCATTTCATCGGTATTGTGGTCGTAAATATGATTCATGAGGTTCTGGAGACAGTATAAAAAAATAAGGAACGTAGGTGTTGGATTTAACGGGGAAACTACGTAAATCTTCTGTGAGTAGATCAGCATATGGTAGGCACTCGGCGCAAAACCATTCTGTCAAGGTACATGTGATGTGTGAAAATATTAGCGATAATAGCCATATCTCCGCATTCGTTACTGAGCCGCAAAGCGCTGAATCCATTAAGTGTACGTTTTCCCAAATTTATTAGGTGGATAAAACTTACATAGAGCATTTAAATGACTGTTACGGAAACGGGTATCTCTAGTTATCTTAAGAAAAGGAATTTAAAATTACATTTAAGCGTACAATCCGCAGAGCACAATAAACGCGCAACAATTAAGTCAGATGGTTTGAAATAAATTTTGCAGCACTTCCTTTTATAATCAATGCTGGTCATTTACCAATCGATGTCAAGGATTTCCTCATTCATGCAACATAACCTTCAGTTTTAGAACAAGTTTGTTAATATTCCATGTATACCTGGACAGAACACATTGATATTCAAAAGTGATAATTTCTGTGAGGCGTCAGCTTAGCTTCTACCTATGTCAGTTATCGCATGTTAAAAGCATAGTTTGTTTATTAAATTGCATTTCATAATGATGTTGAATTGATTAAGATGACACTTGTACAAGACATATCGACAATGAGATTGAAAGGATAGAAAATAAAAAGAATACATAACCAATGCTTCAAATTTATAAACGTAATAAATAGTTTTCTTAAAGTGAACAGTTGAACACCCTGAGATTAGAACACTGTCAACCATTTTGTGCGTTCCATTGTATTTACATATGATGCTATGCACGAGCAACCGGATCACAGATACAAAAGGAGTTTAGATGGGAAGACATGACAATGCAACAGGCAAAATGGCACAGAAACAAAGTTTTATATTAAAAGACGCATTTGACCGACAATCATGTTATGCTTAAATTGTATTTCAATGTTATGTACAAAGATACAGAAACGAGTCTAGTACAAGTATACAAGATAATGAAATATTTTACGAATAATCAGCGACGCGTTCAATATATTTGACTGTTCGTAATTAGAATCCTTATATATATATATATATATATATATATATATATATATATATATATATATATATATATATATATATATATATGTTTGTGTATGTTTGTTTGCAGATTTTTTTGGTACAAATGTGAATTCATACGTAAAACAAACCAATAGACATGGTTTCGGATTTATAGAGCGAAAGGCACAGAAAAATAAAATTTACCCCACGGAGGTAAAGCCAACAAAATGTCTGTCGCTTATTTCCTCTATGCTAAATCTAACTATTAAATGACTAGCGATTTGGCCAATCGAATTGCTTTACAAACACAAAATTTCGCAGCAGAATTATCCTATTCTTCATATTTAGTGAATTATAGGTCCACACAAGTTTGAGAAGTGCTGCGGAAGTGCCATTTAAACGTATTTATGAATCACAAATGTCACAGCAACTGAAAACTGCAATATGATCTACAAGATAAACAGTATCTAACCGTTATGATCTTCAATAGTTTGTTTTGCCCCTGTTTCTAGTTGAAAACGTGCATTAATTCTTGATGAGTTCCACATGATTATGTTGCTCTGAAAGCATCGACACGACGTATACTATTTATTGATAATTAAGGTGGTCTGTGTAGTGCCGGGTTCACGCTTCGGAGCTTCATTTCTTGCACTATCGTCGGGATTTGATTGCACAGTAAACTTATACTCTCTCTCACACATACATATATATATATATATATATATATATATATATATATATATAAGGGCTAGAAAGTAAACTCCGAGCTACTTCAACTTGCAGTAGGTAGACAACGTTTTATCCACGCATTCAGAGCAACGATATAATATAGAGATCATTTATCAAGGATATAAACACGTCGTGAACCCGGAAACGAGGACGGAACAAAGTATTGGAAATCATGTTGTATAAATGGAACCATGCCCGACAAACATAGAAGGTCCATATTTTGCAATATTATTGCGCAATCCTCTAGACAACAATTGCTGACTATTATGTTAATAAATAGTTAATTTTCAAGTGCTGATCACACACGCATCTGAAGCAGGTGAACATAAAATAAACACTGATTTGGCACTTTTCAAGTTCATGTTGGAACCATCAATGATATTATCAAAGCAGTCAAACGCGTCTTGTAAAAAATGACTTGCAAACAGAATGTTGTCAGTCACCCGTGTTTTGTCGTAATTTTGGGCTGTAATGAATTTTATCACAAGTTCTAAAATTGAACACCTCAAAAATTAATTGTTTCGTTCGAAATTAAATAGAAAGTGCAGCATATATAATGTGTACATAGTTAAAAATGAGTAAAAAAGAATAACTAAGTCGTAGGTCTACGATTCGGTAGGCACCTATACTCAAAATTCAAGAAAAAAGCTTTAAACGATCATTTAAATCAAGATGTTGGGCTTGAGACAAGTGTTCATTTTAGAAAGCAAGAGAGTCAACTTGTTATTTGTTGAATTTTGCGGATAGGTTTATACCACAATCTTCGCAGTCAATGGCAGATAAATTGAATAACTTATAGGCATTTAATGAAGAAAACACGTGTTTATGTACACATCGCACAAGCGAACCTAAGCAAATTGGTGAAATATTTACATTAGAAAACTACGTCAGTATAAGTAGTTAACTTCTTTACAATGGAATATGATACTAAGAATGCGTCATGAATGCGATCAATATAATCATTATAAATCTCACAAAGAAGTAAAAATTACCCAGTTCGTGCGATGTTGCGACATCACTGTGCCTTGGCACATTTATAGCATATATGGAATATCGTGTTTAACATCAATTTCCTCAATTGTGTCAGTTAATGATATTTTCAATTTAACCGGAATATGGTGCAACATAACCATACATTTCATTTGATCACGCATCAAAATGGGTCCTTTTCAGTCAATGAACGTCGTTCTTATTCTGTATAAAATAATAATCCTATCATCAAAAACAACCATGATAATAATAATAATAATAATAATGCCCAATGGCTGATGTGACCGAAATTAGTCATAAGATATATTCAGCTTAACTGACACGTGGAGAGAATACATCTTCTACCCACGCACAAATAAGAACAATACTCAAATACTTTACTCTTCAACCCCATTCATCCTCTTTTTTCAATACTGAACAGTCAAAAAAATTTAATGTCGAAATGTTGGCTTACATACCCATATGTACAGATTTTTACCATAATATATTAATTCCGTTAAAAAGGGAATCGTAAATCAAGGTAAAGCACGTATGTCGAAAGACACACACATGTTGCGAAGCCACGGATATAATATATAGTCGTAGCTTTCTGATCACTCTGGCAGTCACGTGGTGCAACCCAGTTACGACTAGAAAAAGATTTGCTAATAAACGCAATATTGCTATTTATTGTCGGCTGGTAAAACAAAACTTCTGGCACGATAAAAACAAACAACATGGTAAATGGATAATATATGTTCAATATTAAGAATCTGGAGAGAATTAACATATTTGAAGTGACTTATCCTACCAAACAACAACCTTCATAGCAGTGTTTAAACTCTGAATCGTTTCTGACTGAAAACAAGAATTAATAATAAACAGCTGCTTAAGCGACTTTAATATAAAATACAAGTTCACCACAGGCCAGACTAAGGCTCAAACAGTTAATACGAAAGTTAGCAGAACTGGAAGACTACTCAGCGAATTTAGTGAAGAATAATGATTAGAATCCACGGTTTATCAGAGAAGGACGGACAAAAATCAAAGATCTGGATATTAAAGGGCAATCAAAAGACCCCACTGACTATCTTGAAGTCGGGTTATAAAGAGTAGATATCACAGCCATGTCATAATGACAAGGATACGCGAAAAGTTAAAGTTCGCTGAAAAATGAAAATGGAGCAATAAAACAAGTCAGAAACGACAAATATAATCAGTGTAAATAACTCAACCATAGAACATTGACACATATAGACTTCCCATTAAAACTTTAGACCTGATAAAATCTTCCACTGCCTAGTCTGCATAAAAACGTAAATAAAAACCACCAAAAACAGTTCTAAGTTAAAAAGGAATAAATAGTCAAGGTTATTGGAAAGATTAAGGACGAATGCATGTACACGATCAGATTAAAAGATTGTTCGCATAAAAGTGAAAAAACAAGTCATTAAAGATTTGCCAAAGGAAAATCGTTCAACAATTTTTTCGAGCCATGATACCAATAGATGGCAGAGTAAAAAATTTGGCCAAGCTTCACAAGCACATCTGTGTTGTATCACGCGAAATACCCCACAGCGTAAGGCACAACAGAACTGGTCACTTCACCATTTTACAAGGTTATTAAACATGACTAGCTAAAATATTCACAAATTGTGCCAACCATGACATATTTTGATAACACGGAAACATTTCAATCACCAATGAGAGTGATGATTTTTTTTAAATGTAACCTTTCATTTGACCAATTATAGTTGTCTAGAAGAATAGTTTTCACTATTCGAAAAATCAGATAATTTAACACAAATTTCGATCATTCGGAGTGAAACGAGATTATTAGTAGGCTCTAGAGACGGCAACAACAAAGCCGCGATTAAGCAATAATATATATATATATATATATATATATATATATATATATATATATATATATATATATAGCCAACAGACCATAGACAACTAAACAGATGCAAAACTTTATTGTGGCGCAGTCAAATGTTGCTTTCCAAGAGTATGATCATCTTTATCACAAACAAATCGGCGAGAAGTAGCGGTACCGTAGGATGCCTTAAACGATAACTTTTTCACACTAACCCTGGCTTTCTTCTCACTGTTATTACAATCCTCATAGAAGTGGTGGCCAACAGCCTGTAAGCCATCATATGCGCCACGTTTTTCGCCTTTTTCGTTGACATAATTAATCGATACACGTCGTTGCGGACCTGAAAAACTACCATTTGGCCTACGAAGAGCGCCTGAACGCCCACCAAACCCGAGTAGAGGTAGTTGACCACGGACTTGGAGAGGAATACTGAAATCCGTTTGCAACTGGCAAACATCACCACTTGTACTAGCAATAATTGGATCATGTGAGTGTTGTATGTCATTGAACTGGTAAGTGGGACTGATAAAACCTGTTAACTGCAAACGTCTAGAATCAGCATAAGTAGCTCCGTTGCTTTTTATTGTTCCCTTTCTTCGACTTGAAGATCTCGGTAAGTGATCATAGTGTTGACTGATGTTTGTTCCCGAAATATCATCAAAGAGACCTGTCCGATGATCGGAAACAATATTTGGCATGTACTTGTGCATGTCGCAGCTGGTAGTGATACTAGATAAAGGCTGAATTCGTGGCATCTTTGCAGCGGAAGGCCAGTGCCCATCATGAGAAAAATCATCTTTATCATAAGGACAAAGATTTTCGACAGGATAACTAGGTATTATTGTAGACATGGTATCTACAGCAGTCGTATTAGTGAACAAGCCTCTTTCTCCTTCAGCGGTAATTGACCTCAATTTCGATACATGCCCGTCAATGCCATTATCATCAGATGGCGTCTCAAAGTCTACAATCTCATCGAGAAGCATGCGATCAGTATTACCATCATCAATACCGCTGCAACTGATAGCATCTTCATGTTCATAATCTGTGGCAAAGCACGCGGTGACATTACGAGAAAATGGATAAATCTGACGCTGTCCGACAAAGGAATGGGCTGCGGATTGATCAATAAGAAAGTTGCCATGTTTTCTATCGATATCAGATTGTGAAATAACATTGCTGATTGTAACAGACGTACCTGCCAGTATTGTTGTTTCATCCTCAGTCACTCCAAGCATTTGACACAAATCGTCATTTTCGGAAGTGTCTTCATCTTGTTCATAGACACGCTGGACGATATCTTCAACATTTTCGACATTACGTCCATTTTCACGCTGGCGGATATGATTGGTTCTACGTAAGCCTCGTTCAACATTAGTTTCTTCCGAAAATAGAAGACCATCGCCCTGTTCAGTTTCTGGTATATCATCAATAATATCATCATCGACGAGACACGCTGGATCCGTTGATGAAGATGTGTTTAAATAGATCAGCTCGTCGTCTCCCGATGGATGTTGACCAGAAGCAGAAACGTCGTCAGTTTGGTCAAATTCTGCATCTGAAGTTAGACCGGTATCTTCAATTGATACCCGAATATGGCCTCGGTCGTTAGAAGACAACAAATCCAGAACCGCTGAGCCAAGAACAGCTTCCTCATTGTGATGAGTACTGCGCAACCACCGTTTACGAGACAGACAAGTAGCATTATCCGTCATTAAATGATCCATTCGCAGTTGCCTTGATACTGTATTTTGCTGAAGACTTGGTTGTGTAGACTGCTTTTGGTAATACACGTTAGCAAAACCAGAAATGCAACGATCGATTGTTTCCTAAAGCAGTAGAAATTAAAGATTATTAAGGTTGACTTTAGCACCATAAAATCCATTGCTCAATCCATTGAACTTTGTTGCATTTTTAAATTTAAGTTAGGTAATCAATATACTCACAGTTAAGCTTCCAATATTTAGAAAAACGAGTGAACATTAATAATTTAACTTATCTGATTGCATTGAAAAGTTACAAATGGAATGACGAAAAAATACCAAACACGAAAAAATAAAAAGACGTAATTTAAACGAACAGAATCTGCACATAATACCGTTAAAAATACACCCGGTTAAATTGATAAATAAACAACAGTAACAAAAATAATGTTGGGAAAATATACACATACACTTTAAAAAAGAAAAATAAACTATTAGTTTAATCAACGAGTAACTGAGACAAGAGTTAATCCTCTTTAAGAGGCCTTTTTCCTGTCCTTCAGTACACAGACATAATTAAGTGACTAGATTTTTATCGTTGTCATGTAAAATTTGTCGACTTTATTTATGGCGCCAATGGTTTAATCGTTTGTCTTTAAGCTTTTGCTATACATATTTTGCGTCTCCAGAACGGAATCACCTAGAAACTATTCAGTTTTATTTACCTTGATCTATTAAATTAATGTAGATTTGTGTTCTGCTTTGACCGCCCCTGTGACAAGTGATACAAAATTTTAATTTTGTTTCTCCACTTGAACTATGGACTACAGGTATACAGTGTGTACTTTTATCAAATTAATACTTTGAATATTAAGTAACCTAGAATATGTAGAGAGAAAGAGAGAGTTGCGTAGAGACTAATTTGTAATGTTCTATATGTAAATTTTTGACTTATAGGCTAAAATTGTAAATGTATTTTTATATACCACCTATTAAATTTTTTTTGAACAAGTTTGTTGCGAAGAGCTAATATATATGCAAGTATCTATTAGGTATTGCGAACCTAGTAACAAATTAGTTCAGTTGTGACCAGAAGGATAAACCAAAGGCAGCATGAACGGAAAGTATAATCTCATGCACATTCGTTTCGTGCTTACTGGCGACTCATCAGTAGGAGCCGGTAATACGCCCTTTAACCACAATATATTTGGTCAAAGAATGTGGAATAATAGGACGGTATATAATGAGGCAAAAAAAGCTGAAAATGTTTTCTAAATGTTCAGTGTCTTAATTCTAGTATCAAAGCCATTACTTGTCTTCTTCATGGAACTAGGGTAGTTGTTCTAGCCCGATTTTGTTAACGGTTCCATCGGCAGATAGGAATGGGAATGTAGTATAGAAGATAGATTATGAAGATAAGTCAGATATAGGATGATGGGGCAACTTGTGATGTTAGCCATTACATCCTTACGTTTAATAATAAAGACATTTTGATTAAAGTAAATTGACACAGAATTTAGGGGAAAACAGTATCCAGTGGAAAGGCCCGTTTTGTTAACATAATTATCATAAACATAGCAAAAATGGTAAAATTTGTTGCCTCATTGACGAAATTCAGTAAAAGAAATGCAATGCTTTGTGCGTATATCAAAGATTCGTAACTATACGATTTCTGACATGACGAAAATGGGCCGTAAATAGTTCCATCGAAAATGATAGCTTGAACCTTGACGGTACTACAGGAACAGTCGTTCTATCTCACGAGAAGCATCAAGATCAGTGTTACTGTCCAATTAACTGCGTTGAATGATTACTGGTGGAGTAGACATACGAATGTTCTAATAGAGCACACAAACAAGTAAGGAAACCTGGGTCAACCTTGGGGAACACACTATCTGAGGAAAGGACACCTGAATGTAACAAATATACCCACACTAGTACTTGAGGTTCTAGTGTTCTTTTGCAGTCCACGCAAAAAAATGCATATTTGTCATATGTATGAAACCGTGAAACGTCCTTTTTAAGTGTTATTGTATTGATGCATGTGCTCATGATGACGAAGAGGAAGATGATCTGTAAAAAGACAGTCTTTCAAATCCCCAGTTTAGATTCACAATTTTAGTCACTTAGATTTTACAGGTTTTCTCGGAGCCAATTTATTGGGAAAACTAGATTTATTGATTATTGACAAAATAAAAATATATAAAGATTCTACCTTTCTAGGCTTATGGATGTGAACAGGCTCCGAATTTTATAATGATTGTGGGTAATGTGAAAACAAATCTAATTAAAGCGAGCGCAGAAAATAGATCGATAAAGAGCCAGATCTTGGCTAAAACAATGGCATTTCGAGCGCTATAAAAACAGTGCCAGCCAAGAGCAGATGGTGTTTGTCAGTTTTTGGTGGTAACTGTAGGATTATTATAACAATAATAATTCCATAATTCTATGGTAAGCACGAAACGAATATGCGCTAGATTATACGTTCGGTTAAAGTTGTCTTTGGTTTATCCTTATGATCATATTTGAACTAATATTTTACTAGGTGCGCAACAGAAACAGTAACTGTTATCTGTAACCCGATGATTTGCTTCCAGGATTATTTAAAGATGGCCGCCATATAATTTCAGGAGCGTTGACCAAACCTTTTCATACTATATTGAATGAGGAGACCATACCATTTGCCTGGATTGAGTCGACCATCATTTCTATCTTCAAAATAGGCAATCGGAATTCGTGCGATAACCATCGTGGTATAAGCTTGATTCTAGTCGTATCTAGGTTGTTTTCTTCGACTACCCTACGTCGTCTTATCGCTTCACTTGAATCACATACAAAAGAAGAACAGGCCGGATTCCGCGCAGGACGAGGTTGTGTAGATAATATTTTTATGTTAAGGCAAGTTCCTGAACAGAGAAATTTATATCACCTTCCCACAATAGCCGTATTTCTAGACTTTAAGGGCGCATTTGATTCGGTGGATCGCAACGTTTTATTCCATATTTTGTCCAAAATCGGTGTGCTCACAAAATTTGCTTATACACAAATACTTCTGGTCGCGTTAAGGTCTACAAAGAATTAACATATAACTTTACAACCAACAGTGGTGTTCGTCAAGGCTGTCCACTTTTCCCATTTTTGTTTAATTTTGTAATCGATCCTATTATGAACAACACTCTCCCACACATTCAGGATGCTGCAGTTGAAGTTCTCTCGGGCGATAAAAAAGTCGATCTTGACTATGCGGACGATATCGTACTATAATTCGACAATCGGGATGCTGCTCAGGCCGCCTTGAATAGATTAACAGACGTTGTTCCGTATTTCGATATGACATTCACACCCTCTAAATGTAAGATACTGTTACAAGATCACCCACTACTCACTCCAACGTTGCGACTACAGAATGAATATGTAGACATAGTAGACAGGGAGCTCTATCAATAACTTAGGAAATATGTCCGACGAAGTGAGAATAAGAAGCGCGAAAGCCAGAATAGCTTTCTCGAACCTTCGTCATTTATGGAAAAACGAGAATATTTCACTTTGCCTTAAAGGTGTGTTTAAGATGTATCTGTACGCGCAGTCTTACTATACGCTAGTGAAACTTGGCCTCTTAAAGTTGATGATTTGAGATGCTTACAGGCATTCGATCTTCAGTGCTTGAGAAGTATAGCACATGTTGGTTTCTAACAACGAATAACTAACTTTGACATCCGTGGACGTATTTTTGGATCTGCCAATAAGTGCTACTCGGTAGAAAAACAAATAAGACTCCATCAACTTCGTTGGCTCTGTCATGTTTTGCGTATGCCCTCATTTCGATTGCTCAGTAGAGCTCTGTTCTCTCATCCAGCACAAAATTGGCGTAAGAAACAAGGTGGACAGATTTTGACATGGCAGATACAATTGAAGTCACTTACATCCAAATTAGGTAGTATAGAACCCATTCGTCTGCCAGGATGGGGTCCTAGTGCGCATTATAGTTCTTGGTTAGACATCCTTAGTGATATGGCATCGAATCGAACTCAGAGGCGACCTTGTTGCAGATGTTTAGTAGAATCATCTTAGTAACTTCCTTTTCTTAGTAGGGCAAAGTTAGCTGCGAGATTTGGCGCGTTTATGACGTGATTCAGTGAAAGCCGCAAGGAAGCTACATTGCTGATGTTGCCTTACCCGAATGCTCACTTGGTCATAATGGTGTTGCGGAGATTTTTAGCTGCCTCATTTCTGTAAGTTATCCTGATAAATTTACTCATAGTAACTATGTATTCATTCTCTGCCCTCTGTCTCTCTCTCTCTCTCTCTCTCTCTCGTAAATCTCAGAAATAATGTCTGCTATATTATTTCTGTTTTCATATATATTTTTTTCACTCTTTATGGTTATATGGAAGTGAAAAATTAGTTACTTTTGACTTCGTATAGCTGGATATGATGATGATGTTGTTGATGACTATAAATATTTATTTGCAATGCAGTGCGAATTGGTTCAGAGTAAATTTATATGAAATGAAATTAATAATAGGTTACATATTTTATTAAATGTTAATACCAACCTGATTTTCAGCTACACCAACGCTGCACTTTTCCTTTTTCGCGTCCTGTATTTCATCATCTTTAGAACCATCATGCTCTTCGTCATTATCGCCCTCGACACCATTAATTGACCCTGAATCTCTTTTTCTTAATTGGCGCTTTTGCAAATCTAAGTTATCAAGGAATGCTAAACTAATTGGCGCTATTGTGCTGTCATTATAATTGTTAGATACACTGTCAATAGAATCATTATCGACACATGCAGCATTAAACTCATCGGGCAACCTTGTCTCCAACATCTCGACACCAATACCTTCCTCAATGACCAACTCTTCGAAATGGTCTCCATTATTACATGTGCCAGAATTCACGTCATCAGTAATCGAAGTAACATTATTTTCGGAATTTACGTGATCGGTAGCCGATGGTTTTGATTGACCGTTTGCTTTATTGTTTAACGAATTATTCAAACAAGATACTAACATGACATCATCAAAATCATCGTTCGATTGCATTGTATTAGATTCGATAACAGCTTGCTTGCCGTGATATTTCAAGGTTGGTCCATCTGAGGCAAAACCATTAACTGAGCCTGTAAAACATGGACGGCCAACTGTCAACGGATCTGCTCCAAATGCAAAGCCTTGAGTGTTAGGACTGTTCTGAAAGTATGTGTAAAATTGGTTGGAATCTCGTTGTGCAACATAATCAGATTGATATTTTAACGCCGGCGATACTGAGGAGCAAAGCTGTCTAGATGGACGACTCTGAGGAAGAATTCCATTCTGGCTGGAGTCATCGTCATCACCACTACTGGGAAATAGTTGCTCATCGCCGTCTGATCCAACTACGTCCAAGCCAGTCAACGAGGTCTTGAAGCATAAAGCAATGAAACCAACGGTAATAATAGAGCAAATGAAAGTAATAAGACGACGACCATTACTAGAAAGAAAGCCCATCACAAGGTACAATATTAATACATAAATAAACAGATTTTACGCACCATAGGACTCAAGAGTTCGTAAAGCAGGATTCGAAAAGCCCCATGGGGCTATCCCATAAACCTTCAAAACGATATATAGTTATGTGAAATAGGTAGACTAATACATTTATTGTTCTTTTATGTTAACTGATTTTGTGACCACTATTTGGACCAGTAATAGTGCAGCTAGAAAGCATTGACTAAGTTTCTTAATCATCATCATTCTAGTAGGGCAGCTAGGTAGCACTGGCTTCCTGAGTTAATCAGTGCCATTGTCCAATTGAAGACAGACACCAATGGTTGCCTTATTTATTCATCATCATATTTCATGCATTAGCTTAATAGGTATATGGAGAAAAATGCTCTGCGCCCCAGCATTAAGTGTCTCTAATTCGAGCATTTATATTTGAGTGGCATAACCCAATCGCAACGTATCATCCAGTTAGGATATAAAATTTAAAATGTAATGCACACCGTAGCCTGATAATTAATATGGACCATATATGACTTTAATTAATAGCGTAAGAGGATAATTATGATTGAGCACATATAGCTGCAATTAAAACTTGATTGTAACCTGTTTATTGAGTTACACATCCGAGCTATATAAGCGAACAGAATCTTGCTTCAATGGTCTCCAACATCTAATAACGCCACCCGTTTGTGGGGACTTCACGAAAAAAATACCGAGGCAATTATTATAGCTAAATTAGATTAACTCTACCGATATTTGAAGGAAATTAGCCTAAATTATATGTCAGACTATAAGGTCGGGTCGACCAAAGAACGACAGACCAACAACTCGCCGTAGCAACATCATTGAACTGACAAAATCATTAACCATATCATGAGAAATGAGTTTGTTGTGCAAGTTATTTAGGCCCTTGGTATTCAGGCTAAATTAGGATGCAGAGGTTACCACTAGATTTTCAAATGCAATGTTGGCTAAAATTGATGTTGTGTCTACGGCTCGGGTGTTCACAGCTGTGAGGTGGTATCAAGGTTTGTTTTCTAACAGTGACTGAAGGAAATATCATCATCATCATCATGCACAACCATACAAACGCCAATAATAACTAATGTTTCGCTGTCATATAGCCATAAGCTCAACAAGTAAATTTTTATAAATAATGACAAATAACCATTTAGGCAAACAAATAATAAGTTAGACATAAGAGAGAGAGAGAAAATACTCGCTAAGAATATATTTATCTGGATACCTCACAAAAGTGAGGCAAACTAAATCTCTACACATCACTATTATGACTAAGTCAGCTTTAAGGTAAAGCAGCACCAGGAATACAGCTTCCTTGTGGGTTTCAATGTATAACGTCATAAAAAACAAACCTCGCAGCTAACTCTGCCCTACTAAGGAAAGAAAGTTACGAAGATGACTCTCCTGCGAAATCGGCAACCAGATCGCCACTGAGCTCGATTCGATGCCATATCGCGTAGGGTTTCTATGCGAACGTGGAGCTCCATCTTCACAAACGTACGCACCCTATACCACTCTATTTGGATGTACGTGACTTCAACTGTTTCTGCTGTCCAAATCTGTCGAACTTGTTTCTTATGACAATCTGGCGCTGGATGACAGAGACGAATTCTAATGGGAAATCGAATTGAGGGCACACGCAAAGCGTGACCGAACCAACAAAGTTGATGGAGCTATATTTGTTTTTATAACGAAGAGCACTTGTTGGCAGATAAAAAAATACGTTTACGGATTTGAACGTTTGTTATTCATTGTTGGTAACCAACAAATGCTATGCTTCTCAAACAACGATGGTCGAATTCCTGTAAGCGCATAATAAAACTGCGCGTACAGATGCATTGTAAACATGACCTTTAAGGCAAAGTGAAATGTTCTCGTTTTTCTATACATGGCAACGGTTCTAGAAAACTACTCTAGCTTTCGCGATTCCCATGCTTACCTCGTCAGACTTATTGATAAAGCTCCCAAGGTATCTAAACCTGTCAATTGTCTTGATCTTCACACTTAAATCGCAGAGTCGGAGTGATCGGTGGGTAATGCTGTAAAATTATCTAAGATTTAGAGGGTGCAAGTTTCATACCCAAAGCCGGAACATCGCCAGCTACTCAAGGTGTCGAGTAATAGAACGATATAATCTGCATAGTCAAGTTCGACCAATCCATCCCCTCCTCAACGTGGTACGACGGTGTCAACCATGTTTCGATGGCCGATCGTACATGGGCTAACGGGGCTATGGCGGTGGTGCCACCAGGGCGTGGTGGATCTCTGACCGGCAATCGGATCTCCTATAAAATACCACATGAGCCCGACGACGGCACCATGACTCGGCGTGTGTTCCTCGCCACAAAAGGGTTCAACAGCCACAGGATTACATGGACTCCTGGACAGTACCCCGTACTTCCGAATGGCGAATGAACTCTCAACAGCCACCGGCAACCATGCAACTTACTGCTGCCTTGCAGACTGCGCTTGGATGTGCAAAGGCTAGAGGTGCGTCCTCGATCAAAAAGCCGAGTGGTGAGGGGACACCACTTTTACCAAATTCCCAAGAAACTCCATGAAATTTCACAAACTTTGAATTTCAATGGAGCCGGCTTTTCCTCCAAAAGGAGCCAGCCGCAGTAAAGTAAAGTAAAGTAAGAGAACTTCAATACCTGCATCATGAACGGTCAACATAGCATCCACTATAAAAATTAAAATAAGGGGAAAGTGCTTATCTTTGACGAGCACTACTGCTGGTAGTAAAGTTGTGCGTTAATTCATTGTTTGTGTAAAAAGTGCGCATAATATTAACAAATTTGATGCGCACACCACTTGTTCACAAAATATCGAATAAAACATTGCGATCCATAGTCAAATGCATCCCTAGAGTCTAGAAAGACAGCTAATGTAGGACGGCGATATAAATGTCCCTGTTCAAAAAATATTACATATACAACCTCGTCTTGAGCGGAATCCGGTCTGTTCTTCTCTAGTATGTGACTCACATGAAGCGCTAAGACGACGTAGCATAGCCTAAGAAAATAACCTAGACACGACTGGATTCAAGCTTATAATACGATGGTTATCACAGGAACTACGATTTCCCTTTTTGATTATCAATCAATCGGTACGGTTTTCTCATTCCATATAGAACGAAAAAGTTTAGTCAACGATCTCGAAATGTTTAAATATTTCAGTAAGAAAATCATCAGGGTCTGCGGCTTTGCGACGTTGAACAGCTAGGATTGCATTCCGAATTTCTAACTCTGATGGTTCCTCGAGACTAACATTCTACAATGTTGATACAGGCATGCCTTCAGGAATCGTAACTAACACAGGTGCCCAAGAAAATTAATTTTTGAAGTGTTCGGCCCACCTATCAATACGACATATTTTATCGAAATTCGTCCGATAACCATCGTGGTAAAAGCTTGACTCCAATTGTGTTTAGGTTATTTGCTTCATCTATCCTACGTCGTCTTAGTGCCTCACGTGAATCACATACAAGAGAAGAACAGGCCGGATTCCGCTCAGGACGAGGTTGTATAGATAACATTAAGACAAGTCCTTGAACAGAGACATTTATATCACCGTCACACAATAGCCGTCTTTATGGATTTCAAATACTTATAATCGCGTTAAAGTCTACAAAGAATTAACGCATAACTCTATAACCTGTAGTGGTGTTCGTCAAGGTTGTCCACTTCCCCCATTTTTGAATGTAATCGATGCTATAACTAGCAACACTCATCCACACATTCAGGATTCAGGTTTGGAAGTTCTCCAGGATGGTAAACTAGTCGATCTTGACTATGCAAACGAGATCGTACTACTATTCGACAATCCAGATGCTACCCAGACCACCTTGAATAGATTAGCAGACGTGGTTCCGTCTTTCGGTATGAAATTCGTGCCCTCTATATATAAGATAATTTTACAGGATCACCCACCACTCACTCTAACGCTGTGACTGCAGAATTAAGTTCTGTAAATATTTGACATGTTTACAAATCTTGGGATCTCTATCAATAACTTAGACAATGTGTCTCAAGAGGTGGGAATGAGAATCTCAAAAGCTAGAGTAGCTGTTTCGAACCTTCGGAGAAGCGCGAGTATTTCACTCTGCCTTAAAGGTCGTGTTTACAATGCATCAACAAGCGCAGATTTACTATCCGCTAGTGAAAATTGGCCTCTTAGAGTTGATGATTTTAGACGCTTACAGGCATTCGACCATTTTTGCTTGAGAAGTATAGCACATGTTGGTTACCAACAGCGAATAACTAACGTTGACATCCGTAGACGTATTTTTGGATCTGTCAATAAGTGCTCGTCTATATAAAAACAAATAAGGCTCCATCAACTTCGTTGGCTCGGTCACGTTTTTCGTGTCCTTAATTCGATTGCTCAGTAGAATTCTGTTCTCTCATTCAGCACCAGATCAGCGTAAGAAACAAGGTGTGCAGATTTTGACATGGAAAAAAGAGATGAAATCACTCACATCCAAATTGAGTAGAATAGGACCCACTCATTTTTTTCATGATAGGGTCCACGTGCGAATTAAAGTTCTTGGTTAGAAACCCTCAGCGATATGGCATCGAATGGAGCTCAGTGGTGATCTTGTTTCAGATGTCTATTAGAATCATCTCCGTAACCTTTTTTCTTAGTAGTGCCAAGTTACAACGAAAAGGCAACGCTGATTACGGCTTTTTGCATTAATTTTAGTAGATGTATATAAACGTGCCGTACAAAGTCGGTTATTTACAGGGATTCATTCAGTTGAGCATGCTTCAGTTAGTGTGCTTAGGACAACAGTAACACCTCATTTACCAGCTTGAGAAAACTCCGCGTAACCTTGTGTTCGAAGCTAGCAACACGTAGATATGGATGGTGCACCCAGTTCGCTAATGCACGTAGGATTCTGTTTTCTGGTTTCAGATACACAACACACATCAATTTCGAATTTATCCAAAGTACGTGAAAGCGCTTCTTGTTATCAAAGTTGTTTTGATGTTCGCAAATTAAATGTGTCAATGTTAAATCTAATCAAGGTTTAATGAATGATAGTCTATTTGAACTATTTACGATATACTACTCGATTTTTGGGTTGTTTTATGATCAACACCAGGCATATTTATAGTATCTAAAGTATACGCTATTATTAGATTGAAAAGAGAAGGAGGCAGAATCGGAGATAAAGGTTCCTGCAGTAGCCCGATTTCGCTTATCAACACTGCATGACTCAGCAGATAAGGCGACGGTTTTATACTGCGTGACGGCCGATGCAGTAAGAAATAATAATATATACCGTTCACGGCTATATGTGGACTCTAGTGAGGATGGTTTGTATTCGGAGTTTTCCATCTTTTATATAGTCTTCCAACCGCGGCCGATGAGCACTAGCTGCCAAGATTCCACTGGCCAGTTTCCTTCATCAGCTGAAACCTGCACTTCGCGTCTGGTCTGCTTGCTCTCATTTCATCATTTCACATTTAACATTAAGTGTTACTGCGTAGTTGGATCAAACTCGAGGCTTCATATGAAACGGGGTAATGACAGTTTCCTATGAGATTCGATAATGTTCATGCTACCATTCACGGGCCGACTAGCTTGTGACGTCGGCCGTCAGGCCGCAAATTTTATGGCTTTGGGAAAAACGCAAAATGAAACAGCACATAGTGTTACATCATCCTTGCGCTGACTCATCTTTATAGGCTGTTATCCACACTTGAGTTTTGGTTCCTGCACTTCACTATTCAGTTTACAAATTTTAGCGGTGATCTTCAAAGCTAGCATATTAAAAGTCAATAGAAACCGAATTAAATCTATTCAGATTTTTAAACAATAACCCATGCGTATAAATCTTGCCGACTATGTTCATCATTCACAATGTGCGTCCACGAATGACATTTTAAAATTTTAGTTACGACCTGTATTTGTTCTAAAGAAATTAGCATAACACTTTGTGCATTACATCCGATTCCAAAAAGCTGCAGTGCGATTGGACTACGTTATTCAAGTAGCTATGTTCTAAATATATACACGTAATGCTGTTACGCGGAGCCTTTAACACCATATTATACCAATCTAACAAATCAGTACAGTATGATCATGATGATCAAACCGAACAGTCATTGCCGTTATCTGTACTATACTAATTATGCTGCTGAAACCAAGCAGTCTGTGCTGTCTGGCTGCGAAATTACAATGATTCTGATCAAACCAGGCTGTCGGTGCTAGCGGACTGCACAATTACAACGATCCTTACTGAACCAGTCAGCCAGTGCTGTCTGACTACATTGTTAAAATGACTGGTTAAACTAAGCAGCCATTGCCGTATTGCTACACTTTTACAATGTTGTTGTTTAATCAGACAGTGGTAGCTGTCTACTTCATCGACGTCATTATTATACCACTACCAAAACCATCACCATCATCATCATCATCATCATCATCATCATCACCACCATCATCACCACCATCATCATTATCATCACCATCATCATTGTCCTCACGGAAAGTTACGAAAAAGACATCAGTAAATTATGCTTCGCAGCCATTTACCCATGAGAAAATAATTAACTTCAGGAAATATTTTTTAGACAAAAAAAGAAAATGTAAAATATTTTTAAATAACTGATTTATGACGGGGATTTATTTAATACTATTATATTTACCTAGATAACAGGCGGAAGTTATGTAATTTACATTTCTTCACAACACCTTTACGGCCATGTCAACTTAAAAGCAAGACAACATCGGTAATAAACTTATAACCTTAATACTTCATATCGAGTCATAGCCGACCATTAGTTATTGTATTGTTTTAGATTGAGTAGTCAGTCACGTCTTAATTTATTACAGATGTTATCATTAAATTTACTGCTCCCTGCATTAAGAATGCCGGCTTCAAAATCGCCTAGAAAATCGCATTTTGCGTTAGAAAACTTCCGTATGGATTGATACATTAAAAATCGAAATGTAGTTGCATTACAGATGTCAACATACCTCAAAGCCAATTTGATTTAGCCTGTGTTGTTCAGAGGTAAAAGTGTCCTCAATTCTGGAATTCGTTAAAGTATCTCTATTTAAATTGAACTGCCACGGAAATCATTCTTCTTTCATAATTTTTGTTCTAGATCATTGCTTTATAGTATTATTTCCATCAACATCATCAGTATCATTATAAGTTTACTTTATCTCATGTATATGAAGTAGTGAAGCATCAGTTTCTAAATTCAGCTATACTGCTGCTTGTGATGTTGAAGTATTGACAAATGACGTGTACACAGTGCATATTTGCATTCAGTGTTGTTTTACGCAAACGATCGCATTACTGGAGACAGGTCCTTATCGTTTGTGTGATGATTTTTGTGTCTTTAATTTTCATTCAGCTATATTTTTTGCGCTAAAGCGCCGTTATAATTTCTTATATGAGGAAAGCGAAATTAGAGAGGAAAGACCATCAGTCCCTAAACTGTTTTGCCATAACTCGCACAAAACAATTAATTTTTGGGTTGTACGGCAGCAATTTACCAGTATATTACGCTGGTGTAATTCTGTGTAGTATTAGTAGTAGCATTAGCACCACATAAACAACCCATTAAGTCCGTTCTAATAAGTGCTCCGTTAAAATGACAAATAAAGCATCAATAGACGTACTGGTTCGATCACGTTTCAAGTATGCCTACAATCAAGTTACCCAATAGTGTTTTTTCAGAACCATCACAATATTAGCGAAAGACGTCGGGGCTACTAATGGTAATGTGGCGAAAGCAACCGAAGTTACAAACATCAAGTTGGACAGTATTAGGAAGTTCGTTTTATATAATACTAATCATAAATTTAGACTAGAGATCCGGTGCAGATTTCTATCAAATTAAACATTTCTGTAGTTGTCTGAGTTAATCGTGATATGTTGTCCTGTCTTTAAGGCGATACAGTGAAACCCACCAGGAATTTTTATAACTGATGCTTGCTTGTATTAAAATTAACTTATGCTGATGTCTTTTTTGTGTCGAGGCCAAGGTTGCTTCGCTTGTCTGTTTACTATGTGTGTTTATAAATCAAGATCATATCCATCTCTTCTTAAACTAATATCCTTTTCTTAATCAGCCTGTCATTTACTGTCAGATTTAACTGTGATGTTATGAAGCGACAGAATGGAAATTACAAGCTGTATCTTCAACGTCACCATGCCTTACAATGCACGAATTGTATTGTGGGTTATGTAACCTCGTTTGTCGCTGTATCTAGGATGGATTCACTCATTCCTAAACCGTTATTCTTTCCATATTAACAGCGTCTATAAAATTGTTATTTCCTTTTTCTCAGGCTAATTTGGTTGTGAAGCGTCAGTTTTGAAACAATGATTTATTGATTTTGGCGGTGATTATAGTGATTGTTTAAAGAAATAGACCTAAGATGAATATTCGGTTAGAACAGTTACTAACTTTAGTTAATTTATAAGCAAGACATCCGCCAATAATAAAATAATGAGATATTATGGTACATGTTGGCATCAATCAAGAATACTTGTATTGACACAATTTGGCTCATATTAAGACAAATTAAATTGACAAATCTATATTAATTTTTATGACAATGTCAATTATTACGCGTCCGGAGGTTGCGACTTTCTGTTCGATACACTCTCAAAGATTCAATTTCGAAACTGTTTAATATTACATTCAAATAAAGGTAGTTAAAACTAAAGATGATGCGGCTAAATACCCAACGAACATCTTTTTCGCGTACCTTCTTTTCAATATTACAAATATGTCCAATGTAAGTTTTCTAGTATGTATCAAGAAATCTTTGATATACTTATCGACGAGCTTTCGCTCAAACTCAGCAATTTGTTTAGTATAGAAACGAAATCTGAATCTATTTGGTTAGTATAGAAAAACATAACACATAAATACTAGCCCAAACTAATCAAATAGAACAAACATAATAAAATATCTCACCTCTAATAGTCTCACGTACATTGCACTTGACTGGAAATGACAGCTGCACAATTTCTAGGCAGTCATGAACAGTAACATTTTACAGCTTTCGATTTTCGAAACGCGTCGGTGCGCGCAACTGGCGGTAGTTTTACTATGTTATTCGACAACTGGTTATGTACAAATGGATTTGTGTTTACTCCAAGCTCGCAATCTTGATTTAAAAAATTGTTACCACCGCTCGCGCAATCAATGATTGTTTACTTGTAATATATATATATATATATATATATATATATATATATATATATATATATATATATATATATAAGGCGAAAGCTGCAAAATGTTACTACTCGTGATTGCATAAAATTGTGCTGCCGAAATTTCTAGTCAAGTGCAATGTACACGAGACGATTAGGGGTGAGAGACGCATAATCAATTTTGCTGTTCATATATTTATGCATTGCGGTTTGATCTACGCTAGTCCGTTTGCCGTCGTACTCTGATGATGATCACGGAAGGTCGAAACGCGTCAGTGCGTGCGATAGTCGGAAGTTTTGCAGTTTTTCGACTACTGGTTAAATACAAATGGATTGGTGTTTACTTCAAACTCGTAAACTTGATTTAAAGAAAGAAATAATAAAAGATCATTGCGCGTAGCACTATAAAGATCCCAATGTAATTCTAGTTCACATGTAAATGTTTTTGCTAACAGGATTCGGAACAATGCTTAGTTATGGAGTTATAAAGATTACTTTCGTTAAGTTGGGACGACAATCAATGCGCTTTCAATGGTCACCAATATACGAAATAGACGGCTGATTAATAAATTCAGCATCAGCTCCGATCATGGCCGAAATGTAATGTACACGTTCAAACAGAAAAACTTGGACCTACTAAGCGAAATGAAGTTTACCAAATATACACTGGTACTTATGTTGGTGAAAGTCACGTGCATACTGGAGAGTTGCTTGGTTGGTTGAATAAATGACATTTCTTGATGGGCAGTTCAAAAGTAGAACTCATTGCGCATTGTGGAAGAAAACATGTAATGCAAAATTTAACAATTTCAACAGCTACAGTCCTGTATATCGAAAATATGGTTTAGTTTTTGTTCAATAAATATTTGTAGACTGAATTTGATGCCGAGCATTTTTACCATTAACATTCTTATTGATAATTACAGATCGACTGTTATAAAAGAATCCGTTCGTATGCCATATGAGCTCCATCTAAAGGAAAAATAGACCAACAAAGTTAGTATATAACTGAAAATTGCGTGTAGTGTAGTATGCAGCAGGATGGCTCAGTGGTTAGAGCACCAGATTCCGAAGCAGACCTGCCCAGGTTAGAGCCCTGTCTGCAGCAAATTATGGCCAGTACGTGATTAGTTTTCAATAATGACGAAACCGATCAACTGGATGAACTGCCTTTTATACACTATACAATTCTTAGTTTATACTGACATATATAAGTAATTAATGGGTAAGGTGCTTATATCAAGATCTCAACCTTGATTATAATAAATCCGTTAGGATGTTTGTATAGCAGATAAGAAACTGTTCTAGATTAACATAAAATGAAATATTGAAGAGGCCACTAAATTTATCAAAAAGAGGGTATATTCTGCATTGGATTAGATATTTTTGCAACTGACTTAGGTGATATTACGTCCACCATCAAACGTCGCCTACCTAGCGTGATGGCCAAAGATTCTCAACAACCTCCATCAAACATTATCTGAAATTGAATTTTCATCAGTGATCAATCTGATTTAGGCAGATTCAGCATAAAATTGAATTCATACCCGTCAAAGCACACACTGACTACACGTGAGAAAAATGATAGTGATGCGCGCACACATATAACGAAACATATCTTGTCAGACAACAAATGCGAATGCCTGACGCAACAATTTTAAATTTGATTATAGCAGTGTGTGCACATGCTTCACAATTTGAATTGTAATATTACAAATTAACATTTTTCAAGATGGTTATAGTAAAACAAATTGTTCTTAAGCAGGCATTACAATGTGACACTCCTAGCACCACACCAAATTATTTTCGATTATGTTTAATATATTTAAAAATTTTGGACTTATATTCTTGTATACTATTTTTCTATCTTGACTAGACCAATTTGAGATGCAGTAAAAATGATTCAACACAATTGACATCAATGAATACAGTTTTCGCATATTTGAAACCTATTAAATATACGAAAATATTTGTTAAATTTGATCAAGTTCAACGCGTTTTGTGAAAATAAAAACCTTGATAACAATTGAACACATACAATCAGAGATACGAAACTTGCCTTTTCTTTAAGCGGTGGAGAACGAACATATCTAGTCAAAGGTGATGTAGGCAATGACGCACTGCTTCCTATTACAGTAGGTGACGACTTTCCGCTGTCAATATCATTTGCGTTTGTCACAATATCCGTGCGTCCAAAAACGGAAACGCGTTTTTGACAATTGTTTGATGAACTAGAACGTGAATCAAATCCAGAACCAACAGTTAATATTGGTGTCACTCTGACAGAACCAGATCCTATGATTCCATGTGGTTTTGTTGAAATATTGACTATACTGGCTTTGTTGATTCTGTGGCCATTATTCGTTACAGACAAACCAGCAGGAGATCCATTCAAAATTCGGATAGGCCGAAAATGAGAGCGAAGCGATTGATTAAACTGAGTCGTTACAGGATTTTTCTTGGCACTAACATCGCTACAAATGGTGGTAGATGCATCAGAATTTGAGGAAGACGAACTCGCAACATTCGATACGGCTTTGGCGTTGACAAATGATGCGTCAGAATCCAACGAAGCCTGTACAATTACCCGACGAGCAGGTGTGGCACTCAATTGAGTAGTGTCATTTGTAGCAATTCTTTTAACATGTGTAGAAATAATCGATCTGGTTTTATTTGCTGGTGTTGAATTCAAAGTTAAAAGCTTGTAGTTTGCCCCGTTAGTAGATTCAACATCACGTTTCATTACAAGGCTTGAGCTATGAGCTGCATTACTCATGTTGGCAAAGCTATCACTTACAACATTAATGCAAGTATTGCCTGAACTCAAAAGACTTCTTGAAACACCATGACTAGCATTACTACTGTAAATATTATTAGTGATGAAAGTATTTGTTCCAGAACTACTAGTAGCTGCTGTCGTGACCGTTTTATTCGTGTTAGCTGGCTGACACAATTTCACAGTATGCGAGATCTGACTTCGCTTCGTTGTGTTGCTAATTGTGGTTAACGCCACAGGTTTCTTTTGTTGCGGGTGATGTCGTGTAACAAAAATTGGTGTAAAACCACCAGCAACGCCTGACGGACGTCGGTGTAACGGTACAACATGCGTCGGTGTCTCCTTGTCAACAGGAGAACACGACACGCCACAAAGCGAAGTTTCAACAGATACCAATTGTTCATTGTTAATGGACAAGAATGGCTCTGATCGACAAACTGAACCTTCATTGTCGACCGTTGACACAGTCAATCGGTTAACCATAGAAGTATTAGGTTTATCAATGCCAACAGAGTTCGATTGGGAAAAGCAATTCGACGACGAAACAACGGAAACACTGGACTTTGCAATTGATAAAATTGGTGAGGCACTTGATACTTTTCCTTGGGATTTAGGGTCATTACGTATCAAGTCATCACTCGAAACAGCTAACTGGCTACCGGCAGCTGCGCGAAGGCAATTCTGAAAACCCGAAAACCAACCAGGAGTCACCGTTTGTTGATTCCGCCTCTGATGTACTGCAACGAGAATGGAATTCTTTACAGTAAGACGTGCTTTTGGTACTTGATCATTACACTCAACGGCTTCATCGTCTAGTCCGTTTTTTATAATTGTACCAGCTTCTATACATCTATTCATATTATGTTGTTTTGTCAGCGGTCCGTCAATAATTTCGGTGCATTTTTGATTAATTAAATTCTGAGATGCCGCATTTCGATCAGAAACCCGTTCATTTTCTGATCTCTTCGTTGCACTCGATTTCTGGCTTCCTGATTGCGAGTAATCATCTTCCTGTTTTACATTTTCACAAACTCCCTCTGTGTTGGGGTCTGGGTCAAATTCATGATTCACGTCGTCTACCTGACTTTCAATTGTTTGGCAATTTTCTGATTTAAACATCTATAAAAAGAACGTAATTAACAGTAGTTTTACTGAGCACCCCACTAAGAAAAGTTTGTTTTTAGTAAAATGAACACTAGCCGTCATAATAATTAGTTGACAAATCTCTTGTTCGTCTAATAAACATGTTGCATAATTCGGCACATATGAGATTTATGAGGAAATAGAATTAAGATTAGCTAAAACATTTGCTCTAAAAAATTACATGTTGTATGAAAAGAACTAAATTTCGATAAAACAATAACACAATGCAATTATGGCATAAAATATAACAAAATGACCTACTATCATCATCATCATCATCATCATCATCATCATCATCATCATCATCATCATCATCATCATCATCATCATCATCATCATCATCATCATCATTATTTTTTAAATTATTATTATTATTATTATTATTATCATCATCATCATCAGAGTTCGACAGCAAAATGACTAGCGAGGATTAAGTATCAATGTATATATAAAGAATGCAAAATTAGATATTTGGATTATCTTGACTCCCCTCGAGTTGCGCTTGCGGGTTGTTGCTTAGCGGAACGGAAAGTATAATCTCATGCACATTCGTTTCGTGCTTACTGGCGACTCATCAGTAGGAGCCGGTATTACGCCCTTTAACCACTATATATTTGGTAGAAGAATGTGGAATAATAGGACGGTACAATCTCCTAGACGAATGTGTAAACCTGTAATAGTGAAGCTAACATAATCTGAAGTCAACGACAATACGACTTCAATGCTAACTCACACTATATAATATATATACCGAGTCTGTAAAGGATACTAACACTATGGCTATTGATATCGATGAAGGCCAGAGTGTATGGTTTAACTGGAGTAACAGGTGTTCGTAAATTATTGTAATTCTTAATTTGGGTGAACTTTAGCATAAATTTATATCCATCAGGTTGGTATCAGGTACCGACTCGGAAACCATAGTGTTAGTATCCGGTACTCATCGATTTCAAAAAGGTATCAGTTACTAACACAATAGCCATAGTGTTAGTATCCTTTACAGACTCGGTATATATATTATATAGTGTGAGTTAGCATTGAAGTCGTATTGTCGTTGACTTTAGATTATGTTAGCTTCACTATTACAGGTTTACACACTCGTCTAGGAGATTGTACCGTCCTATTATTCCAAATTCTTCTACCAAATATATAGTGGTTAAAGGGCGTAATACCGGCTCCTACTGATGAGTCGCCAGTAAGCACGAAACGAATGTGCATGAGATTATACTTTCCGTTCCTGCTGCCTTTGGTTTATCCTTCTGGTCACAACTGAACTAATTTGTTACTAGGTTCGCAATACCTAATACATACTTGCATACGTATTAGTTCTTCGCAACAAACAGTATTTTACTGGATAAATTGCCTTTTTATACTGACAAATGTGTGCATATAATAGGTCAGGTGTTTATAAAAATATCGAAACCTTGTTTGAATGTAACAAATTATCTTACAAGTTTAGTTTGAATTGTAATTTCGGGTATTGCAGGTAATTAAACTGAATATCGCTAGATTACTACAAGTTATTCAAAACATAAAACTAACAACTAACTATTACGACTCCACTTTGTGCCATTTTGCATTAAGAACCAATAACATAAAACACCATTAAACAAGAAACATACCTCGTCAAGATTATGATCGAAACCATTTGTAGCACTATCTTGCAACTGCGTATCTTTTTTGACAACAAATTCCTCTGTTTTCACTTTTTCAACTTCTGACGAGGAATCTTTATTATTCTGCTCTTCGGCGTCGCTATCATGAGGAATTTCAAAATCTTCACTACAACCATTGTGATCAATTGCCTCATAGTCAGTGATAATGCTATTGCACGAAATTGGCATAGAAGCGGCCTCTTCGGCATGAATCACTTGCTCCACCGTGGCTGCAGCCTCAGCGTTTTCATGTTCTTGTTGATCATATAGTTCATCAGGAAAATCGCCCAAAGACGTTGACCGCCAATTCTGAATGTCCGATTTGCTCTTTGGCGAAGAGGAGTTGGTAATATGTCGTGGCGTCGTACCTGTTAAACGTAGGAATCTCCCAGAAGTCGGCATATACTCACTGTTGGCACTTTCAAGCTGATCTTTAAAATAAGTTGGCGCACAACCCATGTCACTCAATGCGCTATCACCGGTATGCAGCAGTTTTCTCGACGATCCAGCCATTAAACCATTTGAATCTAACTTACAATCTTGGCTTTGTTGACGTGAATTGGTGGCATTGTTAGGGCAATTTAATGTGCAGCTATCACAATCATTCATAACAGTTTCCATCTCTCCATAAGAAAGTAACAATTCTTCATCAACAGTTGATATTGACTCTTCACTCCCAAGAATATTAACACCACTTACATTGTGTTTGAGGTGGTGAGAAGCAGTATTAATTTTACTGGCGCTGAATCTATTACTGCTTGTAGTAGGGATAGGAATTGCATTACCAGGAATGATGCTTTTGTGATAAGGATTTTGAACGGTCTAAATACGTTAAAAAATGCCAAAAATAAAAATAATACGTTAAAATGGTGAAATAAGAGGCAAAAAGATATTAAATAGCTTGAATTATGACCTAATATGATGATAAAATGTAAATGAAACAGCTACATACGTGGTTCGGCATAAAAAACTTGATAATTCATTAAAATACCTGACCCTTAAGTAGTTAAATGTGCTAAAATAGCGCATGGAACTGCTTTATCCGCACAGAAACCTAATGTATTTAGTAAAATACCTTAAGGTTATAATGTATTGTATAACCGAGAGATTGAGATCACAATTTATTATATTCAAACGTATAGGAACAAAAGATCTTAGCAAAATCCAAGTCAAAATATGCCAATAATTATAACTACTATATAGATTACTGACCCGAAAAGACGTACAATTCAATTATCTACGCATTATACAATTTCGCCCGTGATACTCCGTCAGTACGCATTGGGTTATAAGCAGAATGTTATTTAGTAAACACATTGGAAGTGAAAAAAGTGTAACGTAGAAAATTCTTTGCGGCAATGCGGCGTAATTTGCGAGCACAGAAAATGTTAAGGGGAATCGATAATTTTAATTATCATGCATTAATCATAGGGATATTGCTCGAAGTCGACCAAACTTACAGATAACCAATTGAGAGCAATGTAGTTTAAATTGAACTATTAAGAATTGATTTTATCGAACATTGACTGATTTGCACAGGAACCTAAGTCTTGTCCTATAAACAAACGCAATCAACCCAATGTCCGAAACCAGATTCACGCCAAGAATTGGCATTAACTTGAAGGAAGCTATTAGTTGCGAACCTGGATTAATTGAAATTACCTGATCTGCGTTTTGACTAACGCAGCTTTCATTGTTCCAGTGGTGTTCTTCTGCTAAGATATTTCGGTCAGACTTACCTTAGGCCTTAATTCACAACTTTAATAAATGAAGCAAGCGCGTTATATCCTCTAGCCATAATATTTATACCTCAGACTGACCTTTCATTGGATATTTATTTAGATGTACATAATTTAACCAAGTTTTTTAGTTATGCATACACATACACATGCACATACGTGGCATGCGCCTATTTAATAGTATGCCAATAACGGGAATTAACTTGTCTATCTTGAGTACAACCTAGTGGTTTGAATTGTAATTTAACATGTGCATTGGTCTTTCGGATTTCTAGTTTTATCAATCTTGGCATGTTTTTATGACGAGTGTTTCTGAATTAAGGGTCTCCCCACCTAAAAGTGGGGGCCATCTGAGTTACGTCATTAACATTGAGTGTGTAAAACGAATAGTTATCGCATGCAATTGATTAATTATTATTCAGCCACTCTGGTCTTAATTAGTTAGATGAAAACAACAGTTCGAAAATGCACACACACACACACATCTGACACGCGAATATCCAATGAAAGGTCAGTCTGGGTTATAAATATTATGGATAGAGGAAATAACGCGCTTGCTTCATTTATTAAAGTTGTGAATTAAAGCCTAAGGTAAGTCTGGCCGAAATATCTTAGCAGAAGAAAACTACTGGAACAATGAAAGCTGCGTTAGTCAAAACGCAGTTCAGGTAATTGGCTTTAACGACGATATTTAGAAAAGAAACAGCAGTATGTCACAGAATTAATTGAACGAGCATAAATTGTAGGACTTTCTAGAAGTATTTAGGAGAATATTTGAAATAAGCGTGTTTCTAGTTGACAGTAGCTACCTTGTGCAGCGTAAACCAAGCCCGACAACTGGCGACTCGGCACCACACAAGCAGCGAATCAGGCGGCAAACCTTGCCGAATCTGTTGGCCAAAAGCAAGAACCACCTCAAAATTCGGGCGAAGTCGACAAACATCGGTGACACCATCATGAAAAAAATCCTCATCATCATCTGACCGTGCACTGGAACGATATGCGTCTAACTCCGCTGTAAATTGCTCGTAGTCAAATATCAACTGACGCTCACGTCGACCGAGTTTGCGAATGAACCGGCATTCACCGTCTACCGTCGGTCGATACACAAACACGGCGCATTTGCACATTCGTTCGGCGTAGATAGAGCCCCGATGTACTGTAACAAGTACACCGCCGACCATATTGTCTAGTAGAAGATCTACATAGGATTGGTTAATTTCGGAAACGTGATGCGGAATTTGAGCCTGTATTGCGTCCGGCGCCGCTGGAGAAGCGATCTTTTATAAAGGTAGGGAAAAACATCATTAAAAGTGTGATAGACTGGAAGAGACACACATACATTGCTAGATAAATCAGGCTAAATATTTTATTTTAACGAATATTAACTACAATAAAAAGTCAGCCTTGAAATTGATCAATAACGAAAAGCAGTAAAATCGTCAGGCTCACATGGGGACAATGTAAAATAATGAGCATATTACAGACAAAATGATTTGTTATTTAAAACTAGAAGTACAATTTGCACATTACCTCATCGAATCGGCCAAAGTAAATGCAGCAGCCATTCGGATTAGTAACAATTGAGTCCTTGACGCGCATATCTAGATGTTGAATACGAACGCCCAACTGGTGAAACTCGGGCTCCATTATGTCAGGCAAAAATGAAAGATTGGACATCGCCTGATGCCCGGAACTAGCAAACTGATAGTTAGAAGGATAATGATTTTGATGCAGAAGAAGAGGATAGGTGGAAGGAAATTGGTTTGAATATTGATACATCGCATGCGAAGGGTGGTAAGCCAGGTTCTGCGCTTGCATAGGATATAAAAAACCTCCACCTGACCCATTAATAGCAACCGGTGAAAATACCGACGATGAAGACTTTGAAGGGCTGTAAACATACGGCGAAGACTCTTGAAGGAAAGGTGTACTTGAAGATGATGATGAGTTATGGCTAAATTTATAATGATGACCGAAATTGACCTGGTTAGGCATAATAGATTGACGATGGCTAGGATTTGATGATGACCCGAGAGAAGCACGTAGTGGGGTAGAACCAGTAGTTGTGGAGTTGCTTGAGGAAGGACCCCTCATAAAATTGGTAACTTGGCCACCGGAAGATGGGCTCTCATGACTGATTTTACCAGACGAATGGCGTAGGCCCGGAGGGCATCTGTGAGAGTGATTTTGCACAAGCTGGTCATTTAATACAATATTTCTCTCTCCATCAGTGTCCACGCCGATTTCTGTTATTTCTATAATATTTTAAAAATTGAAAGACAACAGACAATCTGAAAAGTTGATCAAATCAACAGTTTACGGTTTATTTATATGCACTAATGTTAAGAATATATTAAGAGAAAAACATGGTAAGTGTTATAACTTTTAAATATTAACGATAATAACAACAGGACGATAAACAATTGTATAATGTTTACCAATAATAAATTATAAGCAACAATAAATAAAAATAAATTCAATAGTTGGTTAAGTACAAATTTTCGCAAATTCATTTGATAATCCATCTGATTTAAGTAAACAAGCGCCTTTCACACATAAGTGTACATCAGGTTATATAGTAAAATAGTATTAAAGGCATTATGAAATTAGGTTTATAATATCATAAACGAGAATTTTGGTGTTGAAAAAGATTAACGTGTGCATAAATACATTCTTAGATGTTAGCAAGGCGACAACGAATGCATTTTACTCGGTTACTGCACAGAATTTTTTTGTCATAAAATATTTTTAATGAATCGCGTTCATGCCTTGCGACTTAACTGAAAGTGGAACTTTAGGGCAATTATTACTGTTTCAGTTTTCTGTTGTTGTAGATCACAGGAATATCACTGTGCATTAAATCAACGAATAACACATTTGAATGGGCGGAGAGCAGCAAAATTCATCGCTGAAATTCTGTTTGTTAAACTAATTCAATGTGCGCAATTATATTGGCTTTGCCTGTGACGTCGAAATAATATACGTAAACAATAAATCCCCCAAGGTACATAATTTTCGATGTATCACTCTGCTCGACGTCTGAAATTATCCTCAGTCAAATGTATTGGCGCGTTTCGACGGTAGTTTTATAGTCTTTCGGGGACAGGTCGAATACAATGGGATCCGTTTTTAATTCAAGTAGGAAAACTTTTGAAGAATTGTTACACTACCCACGCAATCAATGATTGCTTAATTGTATTACTTATATATATAATATATATTATACATTTATTCTATGGAATAACATTTATTAATAATTTTTATTTCTACCAGTATCTACAGCCATTATTCTGGATTCGTTAGTATATTCGTTCATCCAAACTAATTTCAAGCCTCATTTTTTGATCAGTCGGTGTAATGAGCGTTGCAGGAACATTGAAATTTGTATACGGACAAAGGTTTTGACGCCACAGAGAGTCTATGTATTTCATTCGTGCGCATCAGTTTTCTTGTGTTGAACACCACTCTCACCTGTATTGATGGAAATTGTGCTTTAGTCACTCGAAATACTTTTCTTTTGAAGCTCTCAACTGGAAGATCACCTCAAAAGGGAACACTAAGCGTTAATCTCTGGGGGTTTTGTTTCCCCCCAAACTGGTCTCGGTTTTGTTGCGTTGCCTCAAGTAGTATTCGATGAAACAGTTCGGATAGCCATTATTTCTCAACGCTTCGCGAAACAAATTTAGCTCTAATTCAATGTTGTTCGATGAACAAATCCTGCGTATTCGTGTGCCAAAATTTATTATCAGGTTCCTTTTGTACGCCCTTGGCACACTACTGAAATAATAGATATACTGCTTAGTCCAGCTTGATTTCTTGTGAACTAAATTTATGATGGTACCTTCTTCATCTCTCGTTATTCCTACATCTAGAAAGGATAAATATCCTCCTTTAGTGTAAATTTGATTGCTTGGTCTACCTTGTTTATGTGATGTAGCAGTGCATTTGTATCTTCATCCTTTTCAACGACCATGAAAGTATCGTCAACGTAGCGTACGTAAGAATGAGCTCCATTGTTAAATTGTTTTACTCCAGTTGTTTCTAAATGTCTGTCAATACTGGTCCAAGAAAACTACCCATACCTTTGCCTTAAATTTGTCTGTAAAAAGACTGCTTGAGAAATAATGGCTAACCGGACTGGTTCATCGAATAAAACTTGAGGCAACGCAGCAAAATCGAGACCAATTTGGAGGGAAAAAACCACAGACAGAAACGCTTAGTGTTCCCTTTGGAGGTGATCTTCTAGCTGAGATCTTCAAAAGAAAGGTAGTTCGAGCGACGACACCAGTTTCCGTCAATACAGGTGAGAGTGGTGTTCACCAAAACAAAACTGATGGGCACGAATGAAAAAGATAGCCTCTATTGGACGTCAACACCTGTCTGTATACAAATATCAATGTACCTGCAACACTCAGTACATCGGCAGATAAAAAAAGAGGCTTTAAACTAGAATAAATCAGCATCTTCCTCAAAAACTATTATGAGAGGTGCAGATCCTACCCAAAAATCAGCAATTTGCGAACATGTACTACTCACAGGTCATGCTGTTAGTAGTAACAATTTTTCAGTTCTTTACAAAGCAAAAACATAAAAATTGCTTCTGGCATTTGAAGCTATTGTTTAAACATGCCGAAAATAATTCAAAAAGAAATAAAATTGGACTGGACCAAAAGCATAACTGACAGGCAAGTATGTATTAGGTTTTGCGAACCTAGTAACAAATTAGTTCAGTTGTGACCAGAAGGATAAACCAAAGGCAGCATGAACGGAAAGTATAATCTCATGCACATTCGTTTCGTGCTTACTGGCGACTCATCAGTAGGAGCCGGTATTACGCCCTTTAACCACTATATATTTGGGTGAAGAATGTGGAATAATAGGACGGTACAATCTCCTAGACGAATGTGTAAACCTGCAATAGTGAAGCTAACATCATATAAAGTCTACGACAATACGGTTCCAAAGCTAAATCACACTATATAATATATATATACCGAGCCTGTAAAGGATACTAACACTATGGCTATTGTGTTAGTAACCGATACCAACATTTTTGTACATCGAAGAGGTACCGGATACTAACATTATGGTTTCCGAGTCGGTACATGATATCAACCTGATGGATATGAATTTATGCTATAGTTCACCGAAATTTAGAATTACAACAAATTCTGAACACCTGTTACTCCAGTAAACCATACACTCTGGCCTTGATCGATATCAGTTATCACATTTCGCGGTAAGCATGACATCATTCAATTCAATATATAATAGTTAAATACTGTTTGTTGCAGAGAACTAATATATATGCATATATTAGGTGTTGCGAACCTACATTATTGTACCGAAAAGGTACATGGTACTAACACTATGGTTTCCGAGTCGGTATCGATTACTAACACAATAGCCATAGTGTTAGTATCCTTTACAGACTCGGTATATATATTATGTAGTGTGAGTTAGCGTTGAAGTTGCATTGTCGTAGACTATATGATGTTACAGGTATACACATTCGTCTAGGAGATTATACCGTCCTATTATCCAACATTCTTCACCCAAATGTATAGTGGTTAAAGGGCGTAATACCGTCTCCTACTGATGAGTCGCCAGTAAGCACGAAACGAATGTGCATGAGATTATACTTTCCGCTCATGCTGCCTTTGGTTTATCCATCTGGTCACAACTGAACTAATTTGTTACTAGGTTCGCAACACCTAATACATACTTGCATGACTGACAGGCCTTCAAAAATAGCCTACATTCCGCAAAATACGACACACCCATCAAATATGGACGCAATTACAATGAAAGCGATGAAACACCACATGAAGTTACGCAAAAAGAGTGAACTTAATTGCGCAAAACAAAGACTGACATAGCGAAGAGTGGATTGGTTACGACAAATGTACAGTTGGGATTGGATGAACGAATATACTAACGAATCCAGAATAATGTCTGTAAATACTGGTGGAAACAATATTTATTAATAAATTTTATTGCATGGAATAAAGGTTGTTTTCATATTTTAAAAATGGTGAAATTGGTAACGATATATATATATATATATATATATATATATATATATATATATATATATATATATATGGTCGTAACTGCATATAAATGGTGCCGTCAAGTTCAAAGTATGCGAGACTACTAGATGTGAGAGCCGCATACATAAACTGACTTTCCATATATATATATATATATATATATATATATATATATATATATATATATTGAGGTTTGATCCTCGCTAGTCAGTTTCCCGTCGTGATCTGATGATGATCAAAGACTGAAATGCGTCAGTACATTTGACTGGTGATAGTTTTGCTATATTGTCCGAGGACTAATTAAATACAAAGATATTTGTTATTATTATATGTCAGGTTGCGATCTTGATATAAGCACCTGAAACCGGTCTACTGGATGAATTGCCTTTTATACACTATACAATTCTTAGCTTATACTGAAATATGTCGGTAATTAATGGATAAGGTTCTTATATCAAATTGGCAACCTCGATTATAATAATTATCACCGCCCGCGCAACCAATGTTTGTTTAATTATATAAAGGTATTTGTTGTTACTTGAAGCTCGCAAACTTGATTTAAAGAATTTTTACCATCATCCACGCAATCAAATATTGTTTAATTGCATTAAATTAAATGGTTCCCTTAGACCAATAATATTTAGTGCGTGACAATTCATTAGTTTTACCCAATCGGTACCACTAAACCATAAAAGTCAAGGCTAATTGTGAGCTGTAAATGAATATGTAGGTCTCACCTACCTACCTATGGAATGTTACTGTTATCGTGACCCCTTTTCACTTATCCGACCGGTATGAGTAATGCTTAAAGCGCTTCATTCCAGCGCGAATAGCCGAATGAGACCTTAATCACCAACAAACCTTCACACCGACGCTAAGGACCAGTTGAAATCTGAATTCAATAAATACTAAAAAGAAAATTCAACCACATCACTATTGAAGAACTGGGTCCACAATGAATCAATAAATATGTTAAATGGCTCTGAACTACACGAATTACCAGTAACGACAAATTAATTAAATATTATTTGTGCACTTGAAGTACAAACAGATCGATTAGTTTATTTAATACGCAATCTTGATTTAAACACATTTTGTCCCTAATTGCTTAATAAATATTCCTTTTCCAAGCTTCATTCGAATATGGAACAGCTGATTGCCACCTTTGAAACTCAGATCAGCAAAGTTATGCAAGAAGTAGCAAAACAACCTGCAAATGCGTGATTGATGAAATCTTTAAATAAAGAAATTAAAATTGCTGAGCCAATTCATATAAATAATGACAATATCTTTAATAAGTCAACTACCGGTTATTTAAAATAAACCTAATGCAAGATAACACAAGGTCTAAGTAATTAACCTGAATAGTTCAACAGTGATTAACGATCAAGGTCACGTGCAAGACTATGAAATAATTTCGCAAAATAAAAACGTTTGGCTATTAAAAACAAATTTCAAAATCGCAAAACATCAATAAAGCTAAAAAACAAACAATAACTCAAATAGCTTAAACCTGGCTTTCAAAAGACAAATCTGAGGTTCTTTTGAAATGCGAGCTTTAATAAAATTCATTGTACCCTTTTTATGTGCAAAAACAAAAAGAAATTTTATCAGATATAAGAAAATTTTCTTTCGCATGGTCTTCTCAAATATCTACTCATGAACATATCTTTATATATAAATTAGAAAGCAAAACAAGATAGAAATACGTTAAAAAAGCGAGTGTGAAAAATAGAAACCAATCAAATTGCGTGCGTCACATCCAGTTCAAACTCAATGCTTGTACGTGCTTCTTCTGCTTACATAAATCCGGCTGCAATTTGTTTATCCATAAGGCTTCGTATGTGGCTAGCTCCCTTTTGTTTCTGCATTTAGTAATTACTTTGAATGCTACGTCTGGAGAACATACGTGCGTTGTTTCGATGATGTGTATATTGGTAAATAATATTTGATATCGACATTAACGGCTGTTTCTCTTTGATAGCTGGTAAAGGCAAGTGTGTTACCCTAAATAACACTCGTAGTTTGGCTGCATTAAATGTGCGTGCCAATGCTGCTTCAACTTTCTTTTGTGCCATTCGGGAAACTGCATCCCCCTTAAATGGGATGTTTAGGTAGACGGTTTTCTTTTCTGGCCCATAGTACGTCTGTTTCTGGTTAACTCCCCTTTTAATAATTGATTCAATTAATTGTCTGGGATAGCCATTAGACATTAAATCGTTAATTGCCTTATTATATTCATTTTCTTTAGAATCTTGACTAACCAACCTGTCAATTCTTGAGAAGCAACCACGAACTGTTGATAATTTATATTGAAATGGTACAAAACTGCTGTAATGCAAATACTGTGCAGACCATGTTGGTTTATGGTAAATTGCTCTGTTTAATTTACCATTAGTTTCTTTCTTTAACAGTACATCAAGGAAAGGCAGACAGTCATCTTTCTCGTGCTCTGACGTGAAACCGATATTCTTATGTGCTTTGTTGAAACTTTGAAGCAATGTTCGTGATTGCGACCTGTTTTAAAGTACAAGAAATATATCATCCACGTACCGTATATATTGAGCACATTTACTTATGTCACTCTTTAATGATGTATTTTCTAGGTGCCAGAAAAGAAAACCGTCTACCTAAACATCCCATTTAAGGGGGATGCAGTTTCCCGAATGGCACAAAAGAAAGTTGAAGCAGCATTGACACGCACATTTAATGCAGCCAAACTACGAGTGTTATTTAGGGTAACACACTTGCCTTTACCAGCAATCAAAGAGAAACAGCCGTTAATGTCGATATCAAATATTATTTACCAATATACATGCGCAAGTTGTCGATCAACTTACGTAGGCCGATCGACCAGACGGTTAATTACTCGAATGAGAGAACATTGCAACTTGAACGCCTGTTTTAAATCAAATGGTGAATACACGTCTGCTATTGCGCAACACATCATCGAAACAACGCACGTATGTTCTCCAGACGTAGCATTCAAAGTAATTACTAAATGCAGAAACAAAAGGGAGCTAGCCACATACGAAGCCTTATGGATAAACAAATTGCAGCCGGATTTATGTAAGCAGAAGAAGCACGTACAAGCATTGAGTTTGATCTGGATGTGACGCACGCAATTTGATTGGTTTCTATTTTTCACACTCGCTTTTTTCACGTATTTCTATCTTGTTTTGCTTTCCAATTTATATATAAAGATATGTTCATGAGTAGATACTTGAGAAGACCATGCGAAAGAAAATTTTCTTATATCTGATAAAATTTCTTTTTGTTTTTGCACATAAAAAGGGTACAATGAATCTGAGGTTCTAAAAATACTTACCCCCGATGAAGTTGTAATCTGCAGCATCATTTGAATTTAACTCTCCAACAGAAGAGGTCATCTCCGCAAGATCTACAAGACCACCACAATCATTGACATTACTAACCACATTTTCGTTTGCTGGAATCTCCTGGGTGGCTCCAATATCCAAATTATGCTGAGTTGCAAAAGATAACGTCGATGATTCAGCTAGACTTGTTTTTGATGACACTCTTGTCGATGAATCAGTAACATTGTACTTAAACACTTCTTCTCCACTGCCAGACAGCTCATAAAGACTCTCAGAAGTGAACAAGTTATCTTCCGCTGAAATGCCATTTAGATCATCGTCTTTGTCGTCAACATCATCAAAATCATTCTCAGTACCGTTAGCATCAATCACTTCTACGTTTAAAAAGAGAGATAAAACAATTTTAGAATAAAATTAAATACGTACAACATTACAGTAGAGAACAAATTGAGCTTAAATAAGTCGATACATAACATAATAAAATATCTTTTATTCCGCTAGTTCTAATACTGATTTAAATGTCTGATACTTAGTTTATTCAATTATGAAGAAGTATAGACGAACAGCATAATATCATATAGGTATATTATACAATCAACAAAATTATCCTATTATTTAGAAATTATATACCAATGCGGAAAAACTATGAAAACGTTTAGTCGTTACTTAAAATAAAAGTACACAATATTACTCATTTCTAGCGAGTGTCAGAGGCAGAGATTGTTATATCCCCGTTATTGTCTTACCCGATACATGAAACACCACCAATTTTCAGTATAGTAGCTCCATGATGTCGGATGAGGACACACACAAACATCCAGTGCTGTTATTTTTAACATATCGGTTCCAACTAAACAAACATTGGTTATGCGGTCAGTAATAATAATTATTTAAATCAAGGTGGCAAACAAGATGTAAGCACAAGTCATATTACATTCATACATTTTTAAGTATAAATTAAGCATCGTAAAATTTAAAAATTGAAATTTATTCAGTAGACTGGTTTTGTACTTATTGGCAACTCATCAGGTACTGTCCAGAAGTTGTCGCGAACAGGGTTCGAAACGGGGCACGTCTGCTTCGGAGACTGTGACTCCAGCCACCGAGTCACCCTGTCATATAATAAGTATAATTTTCAGTAATGTACTACCTAATGTTTTTTGGTTAACCGTTCATTCAGGTGGTGCCTATACGGAATCTCTTTAGACCTAAAAATCCAATCTGTGTACAACAGTCACTAAAACAAGTACTAATGAATTATGAATTTTTAAAGTCATAAAAACATGTGGTCACAATCGCTCTAGACTGCACTCAATTATGTAAGCGAATCTACTAATATTACCTTCAACAGTAGATTCAGCACTGCTACGCTTACATGCAGCAAATCCATCAACGTTATGACTAGTATGGCTGATAACAACACCCGTGTTAACAATGCTCGATTTTTTTGAAGTATTATCATTGTTACAGTTAGCGTCTGAGTGGTCATCGTCAGCATAATATTTACTGTCTGTTGTAATTGGAGTAGACGTTGTGGAACATTGCGGCATGGAAATAACTGGTTTGACAACAATGGCCGCTTCATTACCACTTCGACGTATCTACAAGCATAATTTAACCGAGACCAAACAACAAATAAAAATTGCGAAATTCTGAATTACAAATTGTACCATGAAAAATTAAATAAACATACGTAATATCCTTTGATGATTGAAGCCACGAGTCTTTAGCGCTAGCACGATGAAGTAATCAAAATAGATCTACATGCTTTTCCATTAATTTTTTAGTGTTTTCATAGCACAGTTAACCAGTTAGTTTTGTCTTTCGGTATAAATATTGCCCAATTTAAATTTCAGTTACATCTACCGGATTACCAATCACTCACACGACTCTGTGGCTTAAAGGTGAGAATCTTGACGTAGTTCTTTGGTTTACATATTAATAACTCCGGCAATATGAGTAACTAAGTGTTTATGAAAATCGCGAAAGCCAGAATAGATTTTACAACATTCGCCAGTGCTGAAGAACTGAATTACTCTGATTTAAAAGTAGTGTACTACTTAGGCACATGTAGTTCTGCTATATACTAGAGAAGCTTGAACTTTTAAAGTCGAAGATTTAATATGCAGTGGACCACTGTTGTTTGAGAAGCATAACCAATACAAGCTACAAACAACGTACATGCAACGCTGATATCCGTGTACGCATTCTTGGATTGGCTAAATAATGATACTTATTAGACAAGCGAATAAGGCTACATCAAATACGTTGGCGCGGTCATGTTTCACGTATAATTTCATGTCGATCTCCCAGTTAAGCATTATTCGCTTAGGTCGCACAAATTTGGCGTAAGAACCAGATTAGGCAGTTATTTATATAGCAATAACAACCAAAGTCAGGTTCAATCAAATTATGTAGCATAGAATCCATTCGTATACCAGGATAGATTCCACGTGCGAATCGTAGTTATTGATTGGAAACCCTGCGCGATATGGCATCGAGCCAAACTCAGTGGCAAACTTGTTGCAGACTACTAAAAGTATCCACTTTTCTCTTTTCTTAGTCAGAGTAAACTGCAACGTTTCGTAATGAAAATAAAAGAAAACTATTACCGTTGTCTCCTTCCCCTAAAGATGACCTGATCATAATGGTGAATATAGAGGCTCATGTGGCCTTTCCGTTACCTAGGTATCTCCATGTGAACTACATCCTACACTTCAAAATTTACGCTAAGACAATCTTTCGTATTAAATTATTCTGTAGCTAAATTAAAGGTGTTCCCATGGGAAAACAATTATAGTTCCCAGGGGCCAACTTATTTATGCAATATTTTGAAGAGAAACTGTTGCTGAAATCACCTCTCAAACCAAACTTGTTTATGAGATTCTTAGATAACATTGAAATAATGTGTTTGGGAAGTTCCTGGAATTAGTCCATCAGGCAAGAGAATTGCAATTTACGTTAGAAGAGAAAAGGAATGAACAACTGGAAAAATCGGTTGAGTCAGTTATTTTCTAGGATAGGTATATATATATATATATATATATATATATATATATATATATGTATGGGTGAGCTGGCGTCGTCATGTACTCCATGCCGGTGTACATACAGATTTTTAGTTACTGAGAGTGGTTGTCTGATCTTAACCATTAGTGAGTCTAAAATGAAATTTAAAATAGATCTGTCTCGAACGAGGTTTCCACATTTGCGTAAACCTGGTCTTGTGATTAGTGTTACGTGTTACTAGACTCTTGATGATGGTACAGAAAATGAAGTACTGAAACGTCAAACATCCAAGGGACCACATAATGGAAATATATCAAGATAAAAGAATCAGAGTGCGATTGTGTAGGGATGAGTGATACAATGATAACGTTTGACCATAGTTAGGATAGGAGTGAGCTTAGTTTTCTAGGACTAGGTTGGCGATTCATTATGGTAAGCCTTGTTTAGCCTGACCTACAATTTCGATCATATTACTTTGATCTGACAATGGTACCTTAAAACGCTAGTCATTATGAATCTCACTCTCTATAACATGTTGTAAATAGGAATAAATTATGTAAATCGGAAATTAAAAATAGCTGAAAGTGAAATGGAAATGAAACTAAGTATATGGCTATTACTGTAGAGGTATCTGACCATCAAGGGCAAAAATTTACGCAACTCTAGGCAATTGATGCTCTGGGTGAATAGATTATAGACAATTCTTGATTTTTTTGGAAATTTGATTGCAGAGTGCCAGCTTTATATTTTCCAATGCCGAGTTTTGCGTACGCGGATTGTAGCTTTGCATTACCAGTTTCACAAATATCCAATTGATCACAATTTCCATGTCCTTTTTGTCTTCGATCGGGCTGGGTTTTTATTCGTCCCTTTCTTCCGAAGGCTTCAACATCGTTCATACTAACCAACAGAAGTGTGGTTCTATCACATCTTTGTTTACAGGCAACGTTGCGAAACGGAACCCGTGATTATAAGCCTGACGATGGAACGGGGTCATCCGTTTCGAAACGTTGCCAGAAAGCAAATATGTGATAGAACCGCATTTCCATTGGTTAGTATGAACGATGTTGAAGCTTTCAGAAGGAAGGTACGAATACAAACCCAGCTCGATCAAAGACAAAATGGACATGGAATTGGTGATCAGTGGGATCTCTGTGAAACTGTTAGTGAAAAGCTACAACCCACGTACGCAAAACGCGGCATTGGAAAATTCTTGAATTTTTTTTATTATTTCAATGCAAATGATTTAAGCGCACATGTACGTACACACACACACACACACACACTATATATATATATATATATATATATATATATATATATATAGCCACGTGGGCATTTCTGTGAAAGAATATTTTAGCGTATGTCACCGAGTATAAATGAGTAGTTAATAAAGTCCAGATATTGATTCATACGAAAATTTTAATAAGTTCAAAATAAATATAAATGAAACGGATTCGAAAGAGGATACCAAATTTGTCAAAATTTGGTTGTTGTGTTGTGAGATACGTATGAAAATATGATTATGGTCAGTGGAAGAACTGACCGAAATTATAGCGTTAAATCGGCTAAATCTTTGATTACAATATTTTCAATGAATATTTAATGTGGAAAACTTCAGAATGACGGACCCGGTAAGAACCCAATAATCTACAAGACTGACACGCTGCGCACCTAGAAATGTAAATGAATCAAGATTTTTCCTATTTACATGCGTCATTCAGAGACCTGCAAAGGCCAAGGGCGGTGGGAAAACAGTTGTTTAGTTGTCTGTGATGATGATGATGATTAAACGAATTCACAATTTTTGAATATCAGTTATCATACTTCTTTTAGTAGAGGCTTTTTCATCTACATTATCATGCATGACTATCGACCCAAATGCCTCTCGCAAGCTAAACAAGATTCCAGCGATTTGAGATAGCTAAACGTCGTAAAGTCCATCCCCTCCTCAACGTGGTACGACGGTGTCAACCATGTCTCGATGGCCGATCGTACATGGGCTAACGGGGCTATGGCGGTGGTGTCACCAGGGCGTGGTGGATTTCCGACCGGCAATCGGATCTCCTATAAAATACCACATGAGCCCGACGACGGCACCATGACTCGGCGTGTGTTCCCCGCCACAAAAGGGTTCAACAGCCACAGGATTACATGGACTCCTGGACAGTACCCCGTACTTCCGAATGGCGAATGAGCTCTCAACAGCCAACGGCAACCATGCAACTTACTGCTGCCTTGCAGACTGCGCTTGGATGTGCAAAGGCTAGAGGTGCGTCCTCGATCAAAAAGCCGAGTGGTGAGGGGACACCACTTGTACCAAATTGGCCCAAGAAACTCCATGAAATCAATGGAGCCGGCTTATCCTCCAAAAGGAGTCAGCCGCAGTAAAGTAAAGTAAAGATAGCTAAACGCCTTGAAAGCGGATATTATGAATATTTTTTCAGTCTATTGGCGTGCCGACCGGTGACCAGCTGTCATCAATCAATGAATTTCTATTCCAGAATCTCTGATGACAATAGACGGGCTGGTTTCTGCCAAGAATTCAACACGTATTAAGCTTGCCGCAGTATCCTTTGGTAAACAACGCAAACTAATCTGGAGTCACTCGCCTGTTTCAGTAAGAACCAAGACCAAGTTCCTCAAATCAAATATACTCTCGGTCCTCTGCTATTTTGTGGAGGCTTTTGACATAATCAATCATAGCTGCCAGTGCCTTAACTACGAGCAGAAGTTACATGTCGATTAGTTATTTTAGACCGCCACGTCATATACAATCATCATTTATACTCGTTATTTAACACCGATTTCATCAGCTGGGACGCTGTGAAAAGGCCAATTATGTCTCCTGCACTTCACTTCACTGTAACCGTTTCGATGTATGACGGGAATCACATAAATTTCAAGGATGTAATCCCAAAGTAGAAAACTATAATTCATGTTAGTCGCAGCACCGAACCACCACTAAAAATACACTAGTAAATGCAAACAATCTGAGAATCTAGGGGCTAACAGAGTCTAATGGGCAGGCCTGATTAATTCTGCCTTATTGGCATAAGCTCCTCTGGAACCCATTATGGTTTATGTATGTATGTACCCTCATTTATTTCAACTCGTTACCCCAACAAATCGAAACATTTACAAAATTCCTTGTTAGACAACACCCGAATCCGGTAGTTAAACATATTTTTCATCCACATGCATTTTTGGCAAGTTTCAACTCGTTACCCCAACAAATCGAAACATTTACAAAATTCCTTGTTAGACAAAACCCGAATCCGGTAGTTGAACATATTTTTCATCGACATGCATTTTTGGCAAGTTTCTACCTTGCCGGAATTAGGCCAAAAAATGCACTACATTTACGATGTATATATATATACAAATATAAAGAAAAACAAACCAGAAAATTTAAATGCGGAGAGAGTGTTATATAAACTAAGTATTTTATAAGGTTTCATCATAATTGATAAATCTTCAAAGGGCCACCTATTTCCTACAGCCAGGGTACGAACCACGGAACGTCTGCTTCAGGGTCTGTGACTCAAGGTAAGGCATTTTACAAATAATAAATTATTTATTTTCCACATTAAAATGTTATACCAGTATGTACAGATTATAGGCAAAATCGAGCAGATCATTGCTTTTTATCATTATAGTCAACAAGAGTTGAATTAATGTCAAAACATCTTACTTCGACGAGTTCAGTCACTCTTAAAAGGAATTTCCGTAAATTCGACGATTGTAGGTTCACTACCAAAAATAAAATTACTTTTCACCAATTTTGATCCACAACCAAATTACCTAATGGTGTTCTTAAAAAGCTCAGTCTAAAAATCACCATACAAAACATTCAGTAAATCTCCAAACATGGACCTATCTGAAAGAGAAATTTAACAAATCACCTTGGAATTCTCATAACTGATTTATACCAGAAACAAAATAACATTAATTTTACTTAAAGCTAAAATAATAATCCATCTAATTCTAAGATAAACATGAACTATGACTTAGAAGTGCATTTTTTATAACTTAAGTCTGACTCCTTATAGAATAAGCAGTGATTCTTGAACAATCAAACACGCTTATTTTCTCAGATGTAATTCTTAAAATCTATCATAACACAACTTAAATCAGGATAATGTATAGTATATCTATCATAGTATATCACAGTATATCTATCATCATAGTATATCTATCATAACACAACTTAAATCAGGATAATGTATAGTTATTATACCTTAAACACGTGGCTATGTATCTCTTTTATCTATGCATCAATTTATGTACAACATATTCATAATTAATGTAATGACATTTCTATTTTCTCTAGATTAATAAAAAATTGCATAAGCCTTCCTATAAAATCATATCACCTAGAGATGGCGATATAACAAGATGTCATCTATGATTAACTCAGACAATTTTCTTGAAAATCGCGCACTGCTGTCTCAATTAATAATAATTCTTTGCAAAATCACAAAATTCTCACTTGAACATTTCCCCAATACACCGTCTGTTTTTCTTAACTTTTACTAGGGAGTTGATTCAGTAAACAGATGAAAATATTTTATGTAGAAATCAGGACGGCGAATAAATAGTTCAATGTCTATATGGCTGATATTATATGGAGATATGTTACAAACACAGAACGCTACAATGCTGCCCAACATATTTTAAATGTTCGTTATATTTATAATTCAATTTACTCTCAATTTCAAAGTTTTAGAGGTAAATATTGGCTAGACGTCATCTGCATATCTAACAAATAATTGAATAATTTTAGTTTACCTTATTACTCGATCACAGAGAAACACAATTAAGAAGGCCAATAATATATACATATTGCATGGGCCAACACGAAGGATCAAAATATTCAATTTATCTGCTGCATCTTGCAGGGCGGATAAGCTAAAGCAAGCTATTGCAGGAGAACCTCTGTGTTGAAGGCTCTTTATGCGAATCTAAGGAATAACTAATATTTAAAAACACTTCAGAGTAAATAATAATAATAATAATAGTGATAACATAAGTCCTCAATCTGACATCGTCTAGTACATGACAGGCCTCTCTGTTCCGACGGTAGAGGTAGCAAAGAGCTAGTCACATGTACGAGTTCCAAGAATAAGAGGAAGGTGACTGACAACGTTAACTTTTATATCCAAACAGACAAAACGCCTGCGAACTTGTTTGTGATCTCAAAAAACACCACAGTTCTCTAAAACGCAGCATCTGCTGCAAAACTGAGAGATCGCAATCTGACTCGTTAGCTTCTCAAGGGATTTACTGTCAGCTGCGCGATGAAGGAGTTCAAAACTACCTTACTGTCGATAATAAGTTGGAATTAGCATCGAAGCGAAAAATTTTATCTCAATTATACTGTCAGACACGACGTATTTGCGGTGATCATTCTGTCCAAGAAATACGAACGCCATCATTTTATGAAGGAAAACTTCTTCTATGAAGTCATCAATCCGTTGCACGTTAAAAATGGTGTGATTAGCGCTGAAGTGACCATTCGAAATTGTTACGAGGTTGAAATCAAAACATATTTTCACGAAGTGGCATAAGCTTGTTGCCTCATGAGGAGTCGCAAAGCCATTGAAGTCGATGGCTTCTCTTCTGACTTTTTTAAAATACGATGGAAGAGAGGTTCAAAAGGATCTGTACAAGCTCATTATCGAAATATGGAAAGTGTAAACAATCCCAAACACGTTGGAAATTATAAACTGTGGCCATTCACAAAAAATGACATTATTTAGTTCAACAAATGTGATGCCATTTTGCTGTGTTGCATCAAAGGTGAGCATAACTATTCTCCTCAGAAGGATCCGCGAAGAACGAGAGAAGCGAACTATGCCAGCACAGGCAGGATTTCGACCGTGAATGGGGAGCGTGGACCAAATTCTTGCGCTCCGCCACCGATATTAGCAGTCTACTATTGTTGCTTCCCCAGATTATTAAGTTGTTCTCGATTCTGTCTGGCGTGTCTGTTTATGACTAACTTTGTCATTTATGCATTTATGCGAACTAGTTAGTGCCTCCTTGAATCATTTACGGTTGGCTCCGGCGTTAGACAAGGATAATTTACTGCACACAACTTTTTCGTTGAGATTAGTTCAAGCTTGTTGGCCAATAATACGCTGATGATGCTATCCCGATAAAAGAGAAGGAAGATGAGCCTCAGAGTTTCATTAACTGAACTCAATAAATGTTTAGCCAGTCCTGCTTGAAGTATTTCGTTTACTTGGAATCAGACTTCTGCTGAGATTTCTAGACGTATTAGCTTTGCAGCAGCATCGTTAAAAAACTGTGTAAACCACTTCGGAATTAGTCGTCTACCCCACTAAGCACAAAATCCGAGGTCTTCATGACAAACATATTGTCGATCCAGCATTACGTTGCGAAACAGAATATATTAGACAACGTAGCGGCAGCGCCTCGACAGCTTCGATAATCGATGTATTCGCTCGATTTAACTTAGGCAATTGACAGCTGAGCGCCACGAGACGCTAATTAAAGACTAAGTTCAGAGGCCTAGCTATTGACTTTGGCTCTTCTGGATCACACCGTGCAGAAAATCTAGTCTTTCTTATTTATTGTACTGTTCGATGACTAAAAACTTTCCGTTTACTGAGCTTATTTTAGTCAAGGAAAATAATTCTCGATGTTGAATTGTATTTTTTCCAAAGCAAATTTGTACAAAAATCTTTATCGTTATGCTCGGATTATTGAAAGCTTATAAAAGCCGGTCTCAAATGTTAAGACGACATGAACTAATTATTTTTATTTTGTTTTAAAAACATTATGATATTGTAAATTTAAACAGGTTCCAATAATTTATGTATGATCTACTATTGAGAACAGTCATGATAATTAAAATTATGAGTTCGTAGTCTTTATCTAAGAGCAAAATAGTACTTTCTGTGTCAATATGTATACAAAAATGACATAAGCAATATCCATTTTATATGGTAAAAAGTAGTGGCTGGAACATAATGACCGGTTAGCATTAGCCACATGCAGTCTATTGAAAGCAAAATTATAACTAAATTTGATCTTAATTGAGTTTAGAAAAATTGACGGAACTGAAAATAGTAACATTCGCTATTATGTTGACTATTCCTACTTTTTATTTAAATCGACTTTATATTGCATTTCCTCATCAACTTTTTTTAAAAGCATAAAACTATTTTAATAGACATCCTCATGCATTTACTCACCCTACCGTTCTAAAATTGCGAATCCGCGAACGTTTACCGACTGTCATTCAGATTGATATGCAATATAGCGCTTTTGATGAATGAAATAAACATAACTAACAGCTATTGCATGAGAAAAATTTGATCATTATAAGTGCACAATCATCATTAAGTATACTATCACACAATAGGTACATACATAGTTCAAATTTTTGTGCCTGAGCTGATAATTCTTTAATAGAACAAAGTATTTATCATACTTAATATCGCAATTCAATACTGGATCATAACATCCTCAAATTCATAGAGCCACAGTTTCAGTGAAAAGACAAAAATAAATATGGATTTACGAAATACCGCTCATGTCCAACAAATTTGATCACGTTACTATACGAAATATATTATTGTGCTAACTTTAAGTAACGACACACATGTACAAAAAATTGTTTAGACTTTTTTCCAAATATATGTTTCAATTGAAAAGTCAAATGAAATTCATTAAAAATAAATAGTTGTAAAAATGCTATTGCATTGAAAACTAACTTACAAATGCAATTGGGCGAGAGGCATTATCTGTAGGTCCAAATCTCTGAATAAATATCGCAGATCTGTTAGGCGTAGTAGGTACCATGGTATTGAAAGACTTTCGAGGAACGGAAAAGGGATTTGGAGTGTGCTGTAAAAAACTGTTGTTTGGGGCGATGCCATCGAATATCATGCTGGCATTCCTAGTGGCATTAGCACGCCACAATGATTCGGTCTTACTCACAAAACGGTAAACTTTGAATGGTTCATCACAATGCAAATTGTGACGTTGTTTGACTTCCTGAATATCCGGTGCTTTGTTCAATGCACATCGAAGACGAGTTTTCCACATAGGCCAATCTGGAGCATCAATGCCTTCTCTAAACCGGCCTGTAACAACAGCCCAATCCTGAGTGATATAATTTACAATTACATTACCTTAAAAATTGCAGCATCATGTTCCTTCCATGTGTGCTTGCTATGGTGCTTCCATGGAATTTTAAATATACCCTTCTCTTTGTCGATCCATCCTAAACCCTCAATCCAGCCTTCATTTAAACGGCCTTCTAACCAGGGTCGAAGGCGGATTCTGATATCCATAACATTAAGACATTATTTGACTTGAAATCCGTCCGCTAAAATGATAAAACCTTACATAAAATAAACTAGCATAACTTAAAACTAAAATGTGCACACACAAGCCAATAGATAAAGAATCAACAACATTAATTAATTGAAAAATATATTAATTGCACTACGACATCATTTAACTTTTATTACATTATTTTAATTACCATTTTATTGTACGTTCAAAACATTTTATTCAATTTAAAGGAGACAATATAGGGAAGAAGAATATGATGATGAAGGTAAGGACAAATAGTTTTGGTACACTTACGTTTTCGCGGGTCAAGAAAACACCAAATTTCATAAATTTAAAAACAAACCTATTTTCCACCATAGTTATATTCAGCAATAAATTAAGTATATTTTAAAGATGAAATAAGAGGAATTGTGGATGTCTGGCATGTTTTTAGGTGTACCTACCAGCCTACGGTGTATATTTGCGAAATGGTAATTATATTGGTCTTAACTAGGGCCACTGAGAAAAAATATTGTGCTTCAAAAATGTAGTTGAATTTTTAAATTTTATTCAAATAAATTGCACAATCTCACTAACTAACACTGAACCAACGATAAAGCACGCAATCTGTCTCAACTATAACCAATAGAATAGAATGGCCACGACTTTTGTATTTCTGAGTGACGCGCGGTTTGAAATGTTGAATACTGAATTTGAGAAAATTATTACGGACCTTCAAAATTCCATGAAGGAGCTGAAGGAGGAGAACAACACAATTAAAAATAAAATGTGTAAGCTGGAATCGGACGTTAGTAAATATGCAGCAAGTTTGGGGCCAATTTTATTTAAAATCGTACTTGCACATTTGGAAACTAAGATCCTTAACGATCGAGTTTGCAAATTCGCAGATGATTTAAAAATAATCTTTCCAATTGATCCAAAATATGTAGAATTCTCTAAAAATAATGTGACATTCGATTTGTATGATTTGAGTAGATTTTTGATTACACTAGGGCTGAGAATAAACCATAAAAGGCGACGAGAGCTTTAAAAAAGATAACAGAACAGACTTTAACTATGTTTATTTTCATGATGCTGTGATTAATGATGTGTTTGAGATTAAACTTATGCAAGAAATAAAGGATTTAGGCATAACTATTCAATGTACAGCTTCTGCTGAGAGACATATTGAAAGTATAGTAGGCAGTGCAAAGAAAAGATGGGCACTAATAAATCGAAATATCTTATCGAATGAAATAAACTTTAAAATGTTTATAATTTGGATTAGACCTATACTAGAATATGCTGCCGCTACTTGGAATCCATTGAAAAAGGAATTGTCCAAAAAGATAGAAGCTGTGCAAAGAAAAGTTGTGAAAAAATTAGTCCTACCTCATGCACTGTATACGCCACTAGATTACAATTTGTATCACTGCAAACTTTCTGGTTTCGGAGGATGTGCTATTGCATAAAAGTTTTCCATTTGAACCAGTGGACTGATGCCTATATGAATCCAATACGAAAGAGTCATGAAGTTGGAACTAAATCTGGACATTTGGCAATATCTCCTACCTTGGTGGGGAATGTTGCGAGTAAGTCATTCTCCTTTTCGAAAAATAACAAAATTTACAATCAATTGCCAAAGAAGCTTACAGGAACGCCTCCATCAAAGATGTCTTATAAATTTTTATATACTGAACTAGAAAAAGTCAACAATCCTGCTGATATTTTTAATTTGATTATGATAATATATTCTCATGGTTAAATAAAAGACAAATAAAGACATTTCCAGTCAAGTTCAATGTATGCAAGACTGCTAGAAATGAGAGCCGCATATCTAAATTTGATTTCCATATATATTAAATGCGGTTTGATCCTCGATAGTCAGTTTGCCGTCGTACTCTGATGATGATAATGGAAGGTCGAAACGCGTCAGTGCGTTGCAGCTGGCGGTAGTTTTGTTATGTTGTTCGATGACTGGTTAAATACAATGGGATTGGTGTTTACTTCAAGCACGCAAACTTGATTTAAAGAATTGTTACCACCACCAGCGCAATCAATTATTGTTTAAATTGTATTGCCTATATATGTATATGTGGCGAAAGCTGCAAACAGTTAATGTTCGTAACTGCATAGAAATTGTGCAGTCGACATTTCCAGTCAAGTTCAATGTATGCGAGACTGCTAGAGGTAAGAGCCGCATATCTAAATTTGATTTCCATATATATTCAATGCGGTTTGATACTCGATGGTCAGTTTGCCGTCGTACTCTGATGATGATCATGGAAGGTCGAAACGCGTCAGTGCGTTGCAGCTGGCGGTAGTTTTGTTATGTTGTTCGTAGACTGGCTAAATACAATGGGGTTGGTGTTTACTTCAAGCCCGCAAACTTGATTTAAAGCATTGTTACCACCACCCGCGCAATCAATTATTGTTAAATTGTGTTGTCTATATATGTATATGTGGCGAAAGCTGCAAACAGTTAATGTTCGTGACTGCATAGAAATTGTGCAGCCGACATTTCCAGTCAAGTTCAATGTATGCGAGACTGCTAGAGGTGAGAGCCGCATATCTAAATTTGATTTCCATATATATTCAATGCGTTTTGATACTCGATAGTCAGTTTGCCGTCGTACTCTGATGATGATCATGGAAGGTCGAAACGCGTCAGTGTGTTGCAGCTGGCTTTAATTTTGTTATGTTGTTCGTAGACTGGTTATATACAATGGGGTTGGTGTTTACTTCAAGCTCGCCAACTTGATTTAAAGCATTTTTACCACCACACGCGCAATCAATTATTGTTAAATTGTATTGTCTTTATATTTATATGTGGCGAAAGCTGCAAACAATTAATGTTCGTGACTGTATAGAAATTGTGCAGCCGACATTTCCAGTCAAGTTCAATGTATGCAAGACTGCTAGAGGTGAGAGCCGCATATCTAAATTTGATTTCCACATATATTCAATGCGGTTTGATACTCGATAGTCAGTTTGCCGTCGTACTCTGATGATGATCATGGAAGGTCCAAAACGCATCAGTGCGTTGAAGCTGGCGGTAGTTTTGTTATGTTGTTCGTAGACTGGCTAAATACAATGGAGTTGGTGTTTACTTCAAGCTCGCAAACTTGATTTAAAGCATTGTTACCACCACCCGCGCAATCAATTATTGTTAAATTGTATTGTCTTTATATGTATATGTGGCGAAAGCTGCAAACAATTAATGTTCGTGACTGCATAGAAATTGTGCAGCCGACATTTCCAGTCAAGTTCAATGTATGGAAGACTGCTAGAGGTGAGAGCCGCATATCTAAATTTGATTTCCATATATATTCAATGCGGTTTGATCCTCGATAGTCAGTTTGCCGTCGTACTCTGATGATGATCATGGAAGGTCGAAACGCGTCAGTGCGTTGCAGCTGGCGGTAGTTTTGTTATGTTGTTCGATGACTGGTTAAATACAATGGGATTGGTGTTTACTTCAAGCTCGCAAACTTGATTTAAAGAATTGTTACCACCACCCGCGCAATCAATTATTGTTTAAATTGTATTGCCTATATATGTATATGTGGCGAAAGCTGCAAACAGTTAATGTTCGTGACTGCATAGAAATTGTGCAGCCGACTTTTCCAGTCAAGTTCAATGTATGCAAGACTGCTAGAGGTGAGAGCCGCATATCTAAATTTGATTTCCATATATATTCAATGCGGTTTGATCCTCGATAGTCAGTTTGCCGTCATACTCTGCTGATGATCATGGAAGGTCGAAACGCGTCAGTGCGTTGCAGCTGGCGGTAGTTTTGTTATGTTGTTCGTAGACTGGCTAAATACAATGGGGTTAGTGTTTACTTCAAGCTCGCAAACTTGATTTAAAGCATTTTTACCACCACCCGCGCAATCAATTATTGTTAAATTGTATTTTCTATATATGTATATGTGGCGAAAGCTGCAAACAGTTAATGTTCGTGACTGCATAGAAATTGTGCAGCCGACATTTCCAGTCAAGTTCAATGTATGCGAGACTGCTAGAGGTGAGAGCCGCATATCTAAATTTGATTTCCTTATATATTAAATGCGGTTTGATACTCGATAGTCAGTTTGCCGTCGTACTCTGATGATGATCATGGAAGGTGGAAACGCGTCAGTGCGTTGCAGCTGGCGGAAGTTTTGTTATGTTGTTCCTAGACTGGTTAAATACAATGGGGTTGGTGTTTACTTCAAGCTCGCAAACTTGATTTAAAGCATTGTTACCACCACCCGCGCAATCAATTATTGATAAATTGTATTGTCTATATATGTATATGTGGCGAAAGCTGCAAACAATTAATGTTCGTGACTGCATAGAAATTGTGCAGCCGACATTTCTAGTCAAGTTCAATGTACAAGACTGCTAGAGGTGAGAGCCGCATATCTAAATTTGATTTCCATATATATTCAATGCGGTTTGATCCTCGATAGTCAGTTTGCCGTCTTACTCTGATGATGATCATGGAAGGTCGAAACGCGTCAGTGCGTTGCGGCTGGCGGTAGTTTTGTTATGTTGTTCGAAGACTGGCTAAATACAATGGGTTTGGTGTTTACTTCAAGCTCGCAAACTTGATTTAAAGCATTGTTACCACCACCCGCGCAATCAATTATTGTTAAATTGTATTGTCTATATATGTATATGTGGCGAAAGCTGCAAACAGTTAATGTTCGCGACTGCATAGAAATTGTGCAGCCGACATTTCCAGTCAAGTTCAATGTATGCGAGACTGCTAGAGGTGAGAGCCGCATATCTAAATTTGATTTCCATATATATATTCAATGCGGTTTGATCCTCGATAGTCAGTTTGCCGTCGAACTCTGATGATGATCATGGAAGGTCGAAACGCGTCAGTGCGTTGCAGCTGGCGGTAGTTTTGTTATGTTGTTCGATGACTGGTTAAATACAATGGGATTGGTGTTTACTTTAAGCACGCAAACTTGATTTAAAGAATTGTTACCACCACCCGCGCAATCAATTATTGTTTAAATTGTATTGCCTTTATATGTATATGTGGCGAAAGCTGCAAACAGTTAATGTTCGTGACTGCATAGAAATTGTGCAGCCGACATTTCCAGTCAAGTTCAATGTATGCAAGACTGCTAGAGGTGAGAGCCGCATATCTAAATTTGATTTCCATATATATTCAATGCGGTTTGATCCTCGATAGTCAGTTTGCCGTCGTACTCTGATGATGATCATGGAAGGTCGAAACGCGTCAGTGCGTTGCTGCTGGCGGTAGTTTTGTTATGTTGTTCGACGACTGGTTAAATACAATGGGATTGGTGTTTACTTCAAGCTCGCAAACTTGATTTAACGAATTGTTACCACCACCCGCGCAATCAATTATTGTTTAAATTGTATTGCCTATATATGTATATGTGGCGAAAGCTGCAAACAGTTAATGTTCGTGACTGCATAGAAATTGTGCAGCCGACATTTCCAGTCAAGTTCAATGTATGCAAGACTGCTAGAGGTGAGAGCCGCATATCTAAATTTGATTTCCATATATATTCAATGCGGTTTGATCCTCGATAGTCAGTTTGCCGTCGTACTCTGATGATGATCATGGAAGGTCGAAACGCGTCAGTGCGTTGCAGCTGGCGGTAGTTTTGTTATGTTGTTCGCAGACTGGTTAAATACAATGGGATTGGTGTTTACTTCAAGCACGCAAACTTGATTTACAGAATTGTTACCACCACCCGCGCAATCAATTATTGTTTAAATTGTATTGCCTATATATGTATATGTGGCGAAAGCTGCAAACAGTTAATGTTCGTGACTGCATAGAAATTGTGCAGCCGACATTTCCTGTCAAGTTCAATGTATGGAAGACTGCTAGAGATGAGAGCCGCATATCTAAATTTGATTTCCATATATATTCAATGCGGTTTGATCCTCGATAGTCAGTTTGCCGTCGTACTCTGATGATCATCATGGAAGGTCGAAACGCGTCAGTGCGTTGCGGCTGGCCGTAGTTTTGTTATGTTGTTCGACGACTGGTTAAATACAATGGGTTTGGTGTTTACTTCAAGCTCGCAAACTTGAATTAAATAATTGTTACCACCACACGCACAATCAATTATTGTTAAATTGTATTGCTTATATATGTATATGTGGCGAAAGCTGCAAACAGTTAATGTTCGTGACTGCATAGAAATTGTGCAGCCGACATTTCCAGTCAAGTTCAATGTATGCGAGACTGCTAGAGGTGAGAGCCGCATATCTAACATTGATTTCCATATATATTCAATGCGGTTTGATCCTCGATAGTCAGTTTGCCGTCGTACTCTGATGATGATCATGGAGGGTCGAAACGCGTCAGTGCGTTGCAGCTGGCGGTAGTTTTGTTATGTTGTTCGATGACCGGTTAAATACAATGGGATTGGTGTTTACTTCAAGCACGCAAACTTGATTTAAAGAATTGTTACCACCACCCGCGCAATCAATTATTGTTTAAATTGTATTGCCTATATATGTATATGTGGCGAAAGCTGCAAACAGTTAATGTTCGTGACTGCAAAGAAATTGTGCAGCCGACATTTCCAGTCAAGTTCAATGTATGCAAGACTGCTAGAGGTGAGAGCCGCATATCTAAATTTGATTTCCATATATGTTCAATGCGGTTTGATCCTCGATAGTCAGTTTGCCGTCGTACTCTGATGATGATCATGGAAGGTCGAAACGCGTCAGTGCGTTGCAGCTGGCGGTAGTTTTGTTATGTTGTTCGTAGACTGGCTAAATACAATGGGGTTGGTGATTACTTCAAGCTCGCAAACTTGATTTAAAGCATTGTTACCACCACCCGCGCAATCAATTATTGTTTAATTGTATTGTCTATATATGTATATGTGGCGAAAGCTGCAAACAGTTAATGTTCGTGACTGCATAGAAATTGTGCAGCCGACATTTCCAGTCAAGTTCAATGTATGCAAGACTGCTAGAGGTGAGAGCCGCATATCAGAATTTGATTTCCATATATATTCAATGCGGTTTGATCCTCGATAGTCAGTTTGCCGTCGTACTCTGATGATGATCATGGAAGGTCGAAACGCGTCAGTGCGTTGCTGCTGGCGGTAGTTTTGTTATGTTGTTCGTAGACTGGTTAAATACAATGGGGTTGGTGTTTACTTCAAGCTCGCAAACTTGATTTAAAGCATTGTTACCACCACCCGCGCAATCAATTATTGTTAAATTGTATTGTCTATATATGTATATGTGGCGAAAGCTGCAAACATAGTTAATGTTCGTGACTGCATAGAAATTGTGCAGCCGACATTTCCAGTCAAGTTCAATGTATGCAAGACTGCTAGAGGTGAGAGCCGCATATCTAAATTTGATTTCCATATATATTCAATGCGGTTTGATCCTCGATAGTCAGTTTGCCGTCGTACTCTGATGATGATCATGGAAGGTCGAAACGCGTCAGTGCGTTGCAGCTGGCGGTAGTTTTGTTATGTTGTTCGTAGACTGGTTAAATACAATGGGGTTGGTGTTTACTTCAAGCTCGCAAACTTGATTTAAAGCATTGTTACCACCACCCGCGCAATCAATTATTGTTAAATTGTATTGCTTATATATGTATATGTGGCGAAAGCTGCAAACAGTTAATGTTCGTGACCGCATAGAAATTGTGCAGCCGACATTTCCAGTCAAGTTCAATGTATGCGAGACTGCTAGAGGTAAGAGCCGCATATCTAAATTTGATTTCCATTTATATTCAATGCGGTTTGATCCTCGATAGACAGTTTGCCGTCGTAATCAGATGATGATCATGGAAGGTCGAAACGCGTCAGTGCGTTACGGCTTGCGGTAGTTTTGTTATGTTGTTCGACGACTGGTTAAATACAATGGGATTGGTGTTTACTTCAAGCACGCAAACTTGATTTAAAGAATTGTTACCACCACCCGCGCAATCAATTATTGTTTAAATTGTATTGCCTATATATGTATATGTGGCGAAAGCTGCAAACAGTTAATGTTCGTGACTGCATAGAAATTGTGCAGCCGACATTTCCAGTCAAGTTCAATGTATGCAAGACTGCTAGAGGTGAGAGCCGCATATCTAAATTTGATTTCCATATATATTCAATGCGGTTTGATCCTCGATAGTCAGTTTGCCGTCGTACTCTGATGATGATCATGGAAGGTCGAAACGCGTCAGTGCGTTGCAGCTGGCGGTAGTTTTGTTATGTTGTTCGTAGACTGGTTAAATACAATGGGGTTGGTGTTTACTTCAAGCCCGCAAACTTGATTTAAAGCATTGTTACCACCACCCGCGCAATCAATTATTGTTTAATTGTATTGTCTATATATGTATATGTGGCGAAAGCTGCAAACAGTTAATGTTCGTGACTGCATAGAAATTGTGCAGCCGACATTTCCAGTCAAGTTCAATGTATGCAAGACTGCTAGAGGTGAGAGCCGCATATCTAAATTTGATTTCCATATATATTCAATGCGGTTTGATCCTCGATAGTCAGTTTGCCGTCGTACTCTGATGATGATCATGGAAGGTCGAAACGCGTCAGTGCGTTGCAGCTGGCGGTAGTTTTGTTATGTTGTTCGTAGACTGGTTAAATACAATGGGGTTGGTGTTTACTTCAAGCTCGCAAACTTGATTTAAAGCATTGTTACCACCACCCGCGCAATCAATTATTGTTTAATTGTATTGTCTATATATGTATATGTGGCGAAAGCTGCAAACAGTTAATGTTCGTGACTGCATAGAAATTGTGCAGCCGACATTTCCAGTCAAGTTCAATGTATGCAAGACTGCTAGAGGTGAGAGCCGCATATCTAAATTTGATTTCCATATATATTCAATGCGGTTTGATCCTCGATAGTCAGTTTGCCGTCGTACTCTGATGATGATCATGGAAGGTCGAAACGCGTCAGTGCGTTGCAGCTGGCGGTAGTTTTGTTATGTTGTTCGATGACTGGTTAAATACAATGGGATTGGTGTTTACTTCAAGCACGCAAACTTGATTTAAAGAATTGTTACCACCACCCGCGCAATCAATTATTGTTTAAATTGTATTGCCTATATATGTATATGTGGCGAAAGCTGCAAACAGTTAATGTTCGTGACTGCATAGAAATTGTGCAGCCGACATTTCCAGTCAAGTTCAATGTATGCAAGACTGCTAGAGGTGAGAGCCGCATATCTAAATTTGATTTCCATATATATTCAATGCGGTTTGATCCTCGATAGTCAGTTTGCCGTCGTACTCTGATGATGATCATGGAAGGTCGAAACGCGTCAGTGCGTTGCAGCTGGCGGTAGTTTTGTTATGTTGTTCGAGACTGGTTAAATACAATGGGGTTGGTGTTTACTTCAAGCTCGCAAACTTGATTTAAAGCATTGTTACCACCACCCGCGCAATCAATTATTGTTTAATTGTATTGTCTATATATGTATATGTGGCGAAAGCTGCAAACAGTTAATGTTCGTGACTGCATAGAAATTGTGCAGCCGACATTTCCAGTCAAGTTCAATGTATGCAAGACTGCTAGAGGTGAGAGCCGCATATCTAAATTTGATTTCCATATATATTCAATGCGGTTTGATCCTCGATAGTCAGTTTGCCGTCGTACTCTGATGATGATCATGGAAGGTCGAAACGCGTCAGTGCGTTGCAGCTGGCGGTAGTTTTGTTATGTTGTTCGTAGACTGGTTAAATACAATGGGGTTGGTGTTTACTTCAAGCCCGCAAACTTGATTTAAAGCATTGTTACCACCACCCGCGCAATCAATTATTGTTTAATTGTATTGTCTATATATGTATATGTGGCGAAAGCTGCAAAATAGTTAATGTTCGTGACTGCATAGAAATTGTGCAGCCGACATTTCCAGTCAAGTTCAATGTATGCAAGACTGCTAGAGGTGAGAGCCGCATATCTAAATTTGATTTCCATATATATTCAATGCGGTTTGATCCTCGATAGTCAGTTTGCCGTCGTACTCTGATGATGATCATGGAAGGTCGAAACGCGTCAGTGCGTTGCAGCTGGCGGTAGTTTTGTTATGCTGTTCGTAGACTGGTTAAATACAATGGGGTTGGTGTTTACTTCAAGCTCGCAAACCTGATTTAAAGAATTGCGGAGTATGTCTATTTAAACAAATGTCAATATATTTTTTTTTAATTCGTAAAATAACAACTGTATAATTAATCGTTATGTTTATAAAAACCATAATAACTAATAGAAACAAGTTTTAAAGTTATAAAATATAAATGAATACTGAATTTAAATAGAAGTCAGTGTGAGTATAGTATGACATTGCTATCATATGATTCAAGACAAATCGTGAAAGCGGTGATACCAATTACTATAATCAAGGTTGCATTCTTGATATGAAAACCTGACCAATTATGCACATGCATTAGTCAATATAAACTAAGAATTCTATAGTGTAGAAAAGGCAGTTCATCCAGTGGACCGGTTTCGTCCTTATTGGGAACTCATCAAGTACTTGCCAGAATTTACCGCGGACAGAGCTTCAAAGGCAACTCATCCAGTAGACAGGTTTATTCCATATTAGAAACTAATCACGAACTTGCCACAATTTTCCGCGGAAGGGACTCGAACCTGAGCACATCAGCTTAGGTATCTGGCACTTTACTCACTGAGCCAACATGCCGCACACCACACGATATGTTCAGTTATACACCAACTAATGTAACTCAGTTAGTCTTCTTTCTTTTAGGTAGGGCTCATATGACATCCATTTAGACCCAAAGTTCCAACTAATCAACCTTAATCTTTCATAATTGAACAGACACCACATTACATGTTTAAGTGGTATTGAAATGAAAATTTATATAATTAAACGAACATTAGTGTGCTCGCCGTGAAATCAATTAACTTTTTTCATTGATGAGATCTTAATTTGAGTACCTGACCCAATAATACATAAATTTGTCAGTATAAACTTATAATTGTATGATGCAGGAAAGGCAATTCATTCAGTAGACCGGGTTTGTCCTTATTTGTAACTCATCAGGTACAGGCCAGAATTTTCCTCGGATTGGGCATCGCTTTATGACCAGATAATATCAAGTATACTTCGACTTTATGCGTTGCCTTTACCACATCTATTTGTAAAAAGAGTTCCTGACAGAAGACCAATTATTTTGGAACCTAAACCGAGTGAATAGTTCTCTCCAACTGGCTTCCAGTGATAACTATTTAGAAAACACTGACGATACTCTGTGATCGCAGCGATGGTTGATCTCCATTTATCGCAATATCACACATCAAATCCGTGTGCAGTTGAAGGTAATGGCCAAAGGCGGCTTACAACCTATTGTTTGAAAACTGTCTCTTTAGCAAAAATGCATACGTAGTAGTACCAATAGCAATGCATTTATTCATTCCGATTTTTCACGTTAGGCACAAAGAGTAAATTTAAATTCGCGAGTTGTACATTCAACAATACCGTTGCATTTGTGATTTAATTAAGGCGTTATTTTCAAATCCAGTCATAAGTATCGTAAACGTTCCTGAAAAGTGGCACTAAGATGGAATATTGATCAGTGGCCAATAAGACGAGCACTAAAACGTTCCACTCCGTTTAGCAAGACAGAATAGGTCAAATTTCTGCATTACGGCTCGTTAATTGGATGACTTCAATCTATCAATTGTGGCGGTGAATAATTGTTATTCAGAAGCAGAAACCACAGACTTCAAACTAGAGGTGAAGTCAGAACGAATTAAAATAAAAAGTCCATTGAGCAATTTCAAAACGTCAGAATTCGGAATGTACAATATAGAAGATTTTCGACAGATGATATCGAAGACAAGATTTAACTCAGCCATTAGAAGCACGTGTAATTTTCGGCGAAAAGAATCATTCTATGTGCATGGAACTGATGTCATTCATACCACGGTGTTTCATGTTGCGTTTTTTGTAAAAAAACTGGATGAAGACTGTTAGGCGAGAAACAGATTTGTTATACGCGATAATTTCCTAGTCGATCTTGTAATTTTTGTCTTCATTATGTGAACTCGTTATCGGATGCTTGTTCGTCTGAATACTTCGCTATATTAACTGCTTCATTTTTTGTCGGTCAATTTTGTTTATTTTAATTTTTAGACAAAGAGTACGCAGCAACATTTTCGTTTCTTCTTCTTTGACAAATGGTAAATTTCAAAACGCTGAGACAAATGATTTGGTTGACTAATTAATTATAATACTCTTATGTAGCGCCTTAAACAACGATGCATTTTTTACCTTTACATGGAAAGTTTGGCATAGTGAATATCTTTAGAAGTGTACTCATGAATCATAAAAGGCCCACAATTCTCTTTCGTTTGCCAAATACTGTTTTTTCAGCTGGCGCCGTTCGCCATGAATTTTTTATTCAGATGTAAAATCTAAAGTCATGTTGAATGCATCTATGTAGATTATCAATAAGGCTCTTGTTTTAATGGCATATAGACATTGCGCAATCCCCTCCATTTTGCGTAGAAAAATATGCCGGTCGCCAGAGCTCTAACGGATTTTGGCTCTTTCGACTCATGAAGACGTCCAAAGAGCCATGATAGAGGTTGCGCTGGCTTTCGAATGGCCGATCTGTAATTGTTGCATATACACAGACAATGATGTAATACTTCGTTGATCTGTTGTATTAAAATATTAATAATTGAGTAAATTTTTTATCCTCTAGTGTGTAGATGACTCCGGATCCGATTGAGTGCCCAAAAAGTTTCAAGTTTTGTTGGGTACATTTACTTTTTTTCGTTTAGAACCAGACTAAATTTGTCAATTTGACTCAAAGTCTCCCTGATATCTTTCGGATGATGGTGGAAATCATCAGATGTGACCATGACCTCATGATTGGTCGAATTAAGGCGCCAGACGTTTTCAGCATCACATACACACATTATTGAAAATGATGTGATGCCTTGATAGATCAAAGAATATTCTACTATATTCATAAAATCAAACAGTATAATGACAACTGCCTTCATTTTGCTTTTCTCATATAATGGATACATATCCTGTATAGTAACAAGCGTTAGAGCACGACGATCTCCACATAGGTGTAAGTGACGCTAACAAACATTGGCTAGAAGAAATACAGTCACCCTCTAACCTTGGGTCACATGTTGCCTAGGCGGTACGTAGATTTTCCTTGCAAAAAAGTCTTGATATAGCAAAAAGTGGTGGGCATTTTGTTTTTCATTGTGTTGACGAGTTGATAATCTATTCAAATTAATTTAATCGGAAACTTTGAAGTATATCATACTCTAATAGGTTGTTTATCATTTTCCTTGAAGGTGCGTGGTAACATCTCTGTAACTGGGTCGAAAAAAGCACCCTTGACTGTCTTTAAGTAGTCCATGCTTATAAGTAAATCCACCTTTAATATGCCCTATGGATATTCATGGAAAGATACTTCGTAATTCCAAGGAAACTCGAATATTTACTGGACTCTGTGTTTTTATTGTTTGGACGTTTGAGACAACCAAGTTGACGCCTGTGCCATATACATATAAAACTTTCGATTTTACCACTTGACATTATCGGTCAAGAACGCAACAAGCCAGAGTGGATCAATAATGACTATAAGTGATGTGGTCTAGTGCGTCAGACGTAATATATGTCGCAGTTATTTTTCTGTAGATGCTTTGGTGCTTCGATGTCATTAGGCATTGATACATCTTGGAAAATCATATGGATTTCAATTCCAGCCTCTTGTTATGCATAGATTTGTGACAACACCATTTGTCGGGAGTAGTCGATTAAAATCACTGAGTCGATGAAAAGCGACAACTAGTTCTCTTGGATTATAATCTGTTAATGGCTGCGCAAGGATGGCGTGAAGATGAGCAAGTCCCATATTTACCAGGTACGAAATCGTATTAGACATGTGAGATTGCAAGTATTTGAAATGTGCAGCAAGTTTGTTATGTCTTCATATTTCGTTAACCGGCAATTTATGTGACTTCACATTAGCTGCCTTGTACATTTCCAGCGTGTTCTAATTTTGAGCTTGAATTTGTAGAACGATTTTGAACGGAAAGGACAATAGATAATGCGTTCTGAGTGTTGAGTTATCATAAGCAATATCTCCTTACATCTGACTAAGGTATTGCTTAGACCGCTGAACTTAGAGCGGCAAGTCTTGATAAAGGTGTTTAACACAGTTTTCTATGTTTATTTTCAAGATTCGTGGAAGATTGTCAACTATATCTTCATATATCTGTTTTCCATTACGCCAGTTAGGAACCTAGTTATTAAGATCATGTTTAATTTTTGTTACAAATCATCGCTAAATTATAAAATGACTCTTAGTTTCACACTTCCTTGAGTGCTAATAATGCTGCATGTCAAATTCTTCTATAGAGTCATTTAGTTGACCGAGCTCTAGCTTAGGTTTGTTCTTTTAACTGTAGCACTGCCGGGTTATGTGGGTGTTGCGCGGTGCTGAGTTATTTGGAAGTTCGGGAAAATGTTTTTATACTGTGCAAAAAATCTTCACGGATAAATCCACTTTACACCATTTGATGCAATCCCAAGCTATGTCGCTAAATTCTGTTGGTCAACTATAGTCGTTTCTTAGAATATTTCGCCACTGTCCAGAAAATGAATTCCTCGATCTCATTCATGTTATAGAATACTACTTGCTGGAATAAGATCGCGTATTTCGAAAATTTACAATCGTGAGAACAGCACTGAAACGGATAGTCTGTGAATGACAATTGATATGAACATGTCACTAATTTATCCATTTGAACATAGGTCAATATTTAAATTTGTGTTGCGAAAATTGCAGACGAGTTATCTACGGTTTACTAATCGTCGATCTTATCTACATTTTTTGTGTTCGACGCATTTTACTCATTGGGAAATTGTACTAAACCTGAAGTACTGAAAGAGACGTTTGCTAATTTTGGCAAATTTTTAATTCAGCGGGTTAGGTACGCGTGAAGATAATTATTAAAATGGACTTTGCAGGTTAATATTTGAGTGAAATTTTATCGAATAATGCTATTATTAATATTAATGTTTCTAAAATTACTTAATTTGTCTTGTACCCTTCCTGTGTGCAACAACAAAAAGAAATTTTATCAGATATAAGAAAATTTTCTTTCTCGTGGTCTTCTCAAATATCTACTCATGAACATATCTTTATATATAAATTGGAAAGCAAAACAAGATAGAAATATATGAACAACGAGAGTGTGAAAAATAGAAACCAATCAAATTGCCTGCGTCACATCCAGTTCAAGCTCAATGCTTGTACGTGCTTCTTCTGCTTACATAAATCCGGCTGCAATTTGTTTATCCATAAGGCTTCGTATGTGGCTAGCTCCCTTTTGTTTTTGCATTTAGTAATTACTTTGAATGCTACGTCTGGAGAACATACGTGCGATGTTTCGATGATGTGTTGCGCAATAGCAGACGTGTATTCACCATTTGATATAAAACAGGTTCACTGTTCCCCTTAATCAAATGGTGAATACACGTCTGCTATTGCGCAACACATCATCGAAACATCGCACGTATGTTCTCCAGACGTAGCATTCAAAGTAATTACTAAATGCAAAAAAAGGGAGCTAGCCACATACGAAGCCTTATGGATAAACAAATTGCAGCCGGATTTATGTAAGCAGAAGAAGCACGTACAAGCATTGAGCTTGAACTGGATGTGCCGCAGGCAATTTGATTGGTTTCTATTTTTCACACTCTCTTTGTTCACATATTTCTATCTTGTTTTGCTTTCCAATTTATATATAACGATATGTTCATGAGTAGATATTTGAGAAGACCACGAGAAAGAAAATTTTCTTATATCTGATAAAATTTCTTTTTGTTTTTGCACACAGGATGGGTACAATGAATTTTATTAAAGCTCGCATTTCAAAAGAATACTTTATTATTGTTATTGCTATCAGTAGAATTAATACAAAGAAGTATGAGCAATAGTATTAATAGTTGCAGTAGTAAAATTAACTGCAGTAGTAGTTGTATTAATATTATTAGTATTTGTTGTAGTAGTAACAATGGATGTTGTTGTAATATTTGTATTAATTTCAATAATTTTTAAAATTAGTTGTAATAAAAAAATTGTAATAGTAAAGGTAATAGTTTTAGAAGTAGAAGTATTATAATTTTTATTATTATTATTAGTAGTAGTAGAAGTGAGCAGTAGAGATTAATTGGTAGTAGTATTAGTAGTGGTTTTAGTGTTGTAGTAAAAGTAGAAGCAATAGTAATAGCAGTAGTTGTAGAATTAGTTGTAGTAAAAGTAGTAGCATTAGAAGCCGTAGTGGAAGTATAATTAGAAGTAATTATAGTAGTACAAGTAGTGGTTGTAGTAGTACTTCTAGAATTAGTAGTAAAAATAGTGGTATTAGTAGTAGTATTTCTAGTAGTAGTGTAGTAGTAGAAGTAGTGTTGCAGAAGTAGTACTAGTATTGTTGTTGATGCGGTGGTGGTGTTGTTGTAGCTATTATTATTATCATGAAAATGTGATAATCCTTGCCAATAGATATTACAATAAATTAAATTATAAATGAAAATTATATGAAAAAAAATTGATTTTAATATAAGCACAAAACAAGCGAAATGAAAACACGTTATTACGTAATCCACAATATTTGCTTACTCAAATGTCGATTTAAACAGGCTGGATGAATTGAAATTATATAGCATTTTATTCCCAGCATCTATTTCGCCTGACGATAGAATAGTCCCATATGTTACATTGCTCTTTTGCGCATATTTTTGTGCCTCAGACGCTGCCATCTTGGAGTTCCGCCTAATTCTTTCACCGTTTAAATTATTGATGACACGAGATTTTCTGCCTATTTTGTAATAGTCCGATGAAATGATTGATTGTTTTCCATGACCTTCATCCTTCGCATGGGTGTACATAGATTTTGGTAATTTTTGCCACTTCTGTTCGCATAATGTGTCTACGACGTGACCCATCGACACAAGAAGCATTCGATTTGACGTAGTCCAACCAATTTTCGTACCGACATCTCCGAGTCCGCCTAAGTTGACACGAGACATCAGGTCGTTCTGTTTACCTTTTGGGCCATAATAGGTATCAACCTAAAAAAGTGTATATTAGCATGTGATCGGCTTCAAATCAATTCAACATGTAATAAAGTTATTTTAAACACAATAAGTTCTGCAGACTTGCCTCCATGGAGTGGATAAAAAATTATTCAATTAACTTTATGCTTTACTGATATTATATACCTAATTTTTACCAGCTTATAAATAACTTTAACGTACCTAGTCGATTTCTCAACGATAATAATTTCAGTAGATTTTAAAATCACAGAATAGCGAATACAGAATACACTTTTTCGTTATAACTATCGACAGAAATTCAATTCATCACCATAAAATATCATTGAATAATTATCCCACTATTGGCGTTCATGGATCTACTCAGTTGACTCAGCTCAAAATGGTAATTTCCTTTAAAACGTCATAAACAATGCATTAGTGTAATTACATTATTAACGACTACCTATCTCCGCACAAATATGTGTTCTGCTGGGCGTAGTGATAAACGTTTCTCTTTCTGATTGCAATATTCTAAATAAATAACAGCATTCATATCCGAGATGGTAATCGCTTGCAATGGAAGACAAACTCTAAGCAGTATATGGCTACATAATCTACTTATAGCGTAGTATTTTGCTAATATATACATATGCTCATTAATTATTTATCAGTATGAGTACCATAAACAAACGCACATTGGTATAAAACTTAAAAATTATTAGAAGAATATTTCTACCTAGGTGAAACATAATTAGTCATATATACCATAAGAATAATTTCACAGAACTCACTTCTTTAAAAAGGCGTAATTCTGATGATCAAACTATTAACAGGGTCTATTAATTATACTAACTGATATTCTCACAAAACCAGAAATTCTCTTACTAATTTTTATGAATATTGATCAATTCATATGTTTTTGTATATTGCATTTTGTGAAAATGCTAGTTTTCTGTCGTAAAATATTTTAGTTAAGTCAATTTTTTACAGTAAAACAATAAATTTATTTTCATTCGATGAATTTTATAATTTTTTTTTCTGCATGTCCGCCATTCCCTATGAGTTACCTCTTTTTTCTTAAATGGTTTTATAAAAATTTGACTTGAATTTGTCTCATCCAGTTTCTTTTTATTAATATATTACTTTATTAATATTTGTCCATTACGTATTGCGTATCTGGCGAAAAATTAGTTTAAATTTGTTTAGAAAAATATGCGAAACTCAGCATAGACGATATGTATAAACGCAAGTGCACATCTGTTTCGTGCATGCTGTCGACTCATCAGTAGGAACCGCTTATACGCCCTACACCTAATATATATTTTAGCAATAAATGTGAGCAAGTTTTGTAATACAATTTCCTATGCGACTGAATATTCAAGCTGTAATGTAGTAACACTCATAAAGACTTCGGTCATGAGACTTCAAAGCCAACTCACTATATATAATATAAATATTGAGCCAGACAAACTTATCAACAAAATTCCTTTTGAAATAACGAGTCTGAAAATGTTTTCAACAAAATTGTTTCATATGTGAGCCGAATTGCATCAAAATTTGCCAGTACATTCAATTCTGAATACATTTTACCCCAGCAAATACACAAGTTCAGGCCTGATTTAACATCAATTTTTGAAGATCTTGGTAATCATTACCGTATTCAATCAAGTAGATAATATTTATATATATCTTTTTCTGTGCTGAATAAAAATATATGAATTTAGTATATATTTCTCGCATTTAACGATAATGCTTTTGGATAGATATTCAACAAAAACATGAAAAACTATTCTCAGATAAGAATTTTAAAAACGTTTTCAATATACAGCATCAAATTCGCTCCATCTTATCAATTGATTTACCTTGGAAATATATTATATATTAATGATATTTTAAGAGAAATAAACATTTCACACTAAAAGCGGAGAAAAACAGATATCAGATCTAAATTATTAAAAATACTAAACGTAACAAAGCACAGTTTTACATGGAACTAGCATACTCGAATTTTACTGCGAGTAATCTAACAAATTGTTTTAAGTTGCACAGTTCCAGAGCTCGTCGATTTAAAATAAAATTGCTTCTTAAAGTTTATTAACACTCACATTCCTATCTTTTATTGAAATTGAAAAGCACTAAGCATGTCGTAATTTTTCCAGAACAAAACATTTTTATGTATAAACATGCGTGAAACACCGGTCTTACTTTGCACCAACCAAGTTGCTATGCCCTACGATTGCAGGGTTATTTTGTCTAGCACACCAGGTTGAGGAAGTTTGGTAGTGGATATTAACAAATTTGTTTGAGCTGCAAAATATGTAAACGCAAAAGCGGAACGCAACCGATAGTTTAGACGTTTTATTGCCTCTTAACTTTTGTATTGTAAGTGAATGCAGACAAGTATCTCATTGACTGCTCAAATATTCGCAATGTATCTCAATAAATTTTTAAGTTTACAGTGACCTATAAAAGTTAGTAGGTGGTCGCTGAAGATAATAGTATTTTCAAATGTGCACATGAAACCATCTATTTTGCTTAGTCTGGCGTTGGTCTATAACTCTGATTATAATTAAGCTAATTGTATTACTTACGCAATAATTTTGCTCAAGCAAATATATTATACCTGCGCAACAAACAATATACACGTATTATACTTTTTAGGTGTTTCTTAAAATTTATCTAAATTTAATTATTAACCATTACTATTTTTTAATGTTATTTATGAAATATTCATTATGAATTCTGTTCACATTGGACTATTGGACGTGGCCGATATTTCAAATTAAAATGCTCACTGTACTTTACTGAAAAAGATAAAACCTTTGGACAAAATGTTACTTGCTGCAAAAAATTTCAATTGGAAATGTTCTAAGATGTATTATAGATAATCGCTCAGGTAACGGTAGTAAAGTTTAATAACCGGTACAATGTAAACTGTTTGGTGGTTTAATTTATTAACCGGTGTTCTGTTGTCGTTTATATCCATGCCAGTGTATGTGTGTTTAATCTAATCGCTAAGGCTGGAGAGAAAACAAGTGACATTATGAGGGCGGACAATTCAACTTTGTCGCACTAATGTCCGATTGACTGACATATTACAACTGATGTTAACTATTTCATTGTTTGAAGCCAGAAATGACTAGTACACATTTGCGAATAACAATTTAAAATGTATTGCTGATTACATTGTATTAAAACTAATTGTTAAACTCATCGGTCAATGCAGTTACACATAATTAATTGATCCCAAAAAGATTTACGTTATTTTTAATACTTTTATGTCTACTGGGATACAATGTCAATGATATATTCGTATACGAATTTAGACGATTATCCGAGTATTTAGTTACTATTTATTTATTTTCAGTTTTTTTTCAGTATCATTCTCTTAAAAGCCATTGATTACAATGTTCCTTTCCGTTTTCATAAATGTTCTATTAGGTCAACTTAAACCTTGCCACTTGAAATAAGCACAATTAAAATATTATTATACTGTTCACCATAAAGTCAGCAACGATACAGTTGCACATGTCCTGGCGTGTTTAAAGCACTCCTTGTTCCATGTCAGGGCAGCATGCAATTAAACCGTAATGATTATATTAAAATGCTTTAAAAAGGCAAGATTTAGATCTTAAACACTTGGTGTGTAATTCAAATGCCGTCGTAAAAATGAGCCTATAATTGGACCAAGTACTACTAGGAGTGAGAATTGTGTGAATGACGGTGTAAAAAATATATTCGACTTGCGGCTTCATTCCTGCTGTACATTTACTCCCAGTGCTCTTGTGATGAACAAATATGTAGAAAGCGTTTCAGTGATACCAATTTGTGGAAAATATGCTAGGCTCCATTTAAACTTTACTTGCATGCATGGAAGTCACTCAATGATGTAACGCTTAATTCTGCGATCAATTACGAGTACTGCTGGAAACAACATATGTTGGGCTCAAAATTTGAAAGCAGCTTCTTAATTACAATATTTCATTCAATTTATTACAATGCTCCAGATCCGAATTGTTACTAAATATATCATTAGATGTAAATTAATAATAAAATTGTAAACTAAGCATTATTGCACAGTAATTAATAAGATGAATAGGTAATCTCTTGACGTTAATTATGATTTAAAAAGTGAATCTTAAACAGCTTTATAAAATACGGCGTTTGAAATCAAATAAATGTTCTGCCAGAAAGTCAAAGTCCGTTAAACCTTTACTGAAGCTATCGTGTAATATTGAAGTTAACGTAACTAATTATTAAAAGATCACGTGGCGCAACTCTTTCAAGAACCAAAGGTTTAGACATCCTATTGTCTATCGTTGAAGTAGGTTTGCACACGCCTTCGCTTGAAACTGTTTCAGCTACGCGGCAAATCTAAACAAGCTATATGGTTCAAAAGTTGTAGCATTCTATTAGGTTAGCATTTATTAATTTAAAAATTTTTACCAAAAATACTTTAAATCAGGATGGTGGGCTCGAACTAATCGTCAATCCAAATGTATTTAAATAGTCACCAAATATAGCGGCAGTGACGTCTGTCACTCGCATTGACGCGATTGGAGCATCCATGATAATCAGAAACGCACAGCGGCAAGCTGAATAATGATGGCCAAATGAAAATAAATATATGAGTTATGGAAGATCATATTTGCGGCTCTCACCTCTAATAGTCTCGTGTATATTGTTCTTGACTAGAAATGTGCATTACTCAATTTCTATACAATCATGAAATTTACGGTTTTGTAACCTTTGACACACATATATTTAGTTAATACAATTAAACAATCATTGATAGCGTGGGTGGTAGTAACCATTTTTGTAAATCAAGTTTGCGAGTTTGAAGTAAACATGAATCACATTGTATTTGCCCAGACGTCGAATTACATAGCAAACTACCGTCAGCCACACGTACTGACGCGTTTCGATCTTCCATGATCATCATCAGAGTACGACGGCAAACTGCCTAGCGAGTAAAAAATCGCAATGCATACGTAAATTAAAGAAAATCACATTTACTGCTCTAAATTCTAGTAATCTTGCATATATTTTACTCTACTATAAATGTAGGCTTCACAAATTTTATGCAGTCATAAACATTATTTTTTGCATTTTTAGCCACTAACAAATAAGTTAGAAAATTCAAGCATCATTGATTGCACTGGTGGTGACAAATTGTTTTAAAATCAATTTTGACGGCTTCAAATAAAAACCAAGAAACTTACTAATTGCTTTTGCAAAAATAGAATACCATGAGCTAGGCAATAAAGAAGCAAAGTATAATGATCATTCTTTAATTCGTTAAAAATATTCCAACAATGCCAAAGAAAATAATGGTTAAACGAGTATTGATTGCGCGGGCGGCGTAAACAATTACTATAATCAAGGTTGTGATCTTGAAATAAACACCTCACCCATTATGTACATATATTTGTCAATAAAAACTAAGTATTGTATATTTTGGAAAAGGCAATTCATGAAGTTGACCGGTTTTTTCCTATTAGGAACTCATCACGTATTGTCCAGAATGTGCCGCGGACAGTGCTCGAACCCAGGAACGTCTGCTTCGGAATCTATTGCTGTAACCACTATTCTGCCGCAAACTTCAATCAAGTTTCAGCTATATACCTACTAATGTTTCTTGATTAGCTATTCCATTAGGGGGAGCCTATATAGCATTTCTTTATCATTATAGTTCAAACTATCCATCCATAACTGTCACCATAATTCAGATACTATGTTATATGGGGAAAATCTGGACAGTACGTTATCAGTTCCAAATAAGGACCCAAGCGGTCTACTACATTATAAAATACTTAGTTTATACTGACAAATGTAAGTAATTAATGGGTCAGGAATTTATATGAAGATTGCTATTATGATTAAACTTAATTGTTATCAGCGCCAACGCAACGAACGTTCGCTTAGTTATATAAATGCTCATATAAGTACCATTTTCTCATGTAAAATGACATCTGCTTTATAATGACAGATTTGGGATGGCTAGTTTGAACTTTAGTGCTAAGGGGATGCTATTTTGGCCTAGCCTAATAATAAGGCTAACCAAGAAAAATTATTTTGCCTATAACTGAAGATTGTGCGTCGTTTGTGTCAGGGTGGCTCATTGGTATGAACGCAAGATTCCGAAGTAGACGTGCCCAGTTTCAGGCCATGTCTACAGCAAACTCTTGAAAATTGTTCACGAGTTCCCAAAACAGAACGAAACCGGTCTTTATCTGCCTCGATGAGTTGTGGACTGAGAAGGTTATCGGAAAACGGATTCCAATAATTCTGCATTTCAAAGAACAATTTTGAACAGTCCTGTATTAGTCAAAATACGGATCAATTAAAATGGAAAAAGAGTTAGGTAATGTCAAAATCGACTGAAATATTAAACTTTTTTCATAAGTCATTGAGAATATATTATTCTTTTAATCGAAATTATATATATATATATATATATATATATATATATCATATTTGAGTTACTTATTTTTCATCATGCTACATTACGAATATAAGGAAATATATTTCTGCATACTCATTCTTCCATAAAATTAACAAATAACACATGGACTTATTAACAATAATTTTAAATGTAATTTTATTATTTGCAACCAACAAAAATTTACAAAACGTAGAGAACGAACGTCGATCAATAATATAATGAGTTATTTGCTTCAGCAGTACTTTTTTTCCCTACCAAGATCTGCATCGTTGAAATTAATTTTACAAATGTTATTTTATTACACTAGTAATTATATAATTTACTCTCTATTTAATATGAGATTTGTGCTTTATCTTGTTTTATTAATGATTGCAGATTGTTGACCTCTAGTCTTTTTATTTTGCACTTAACTAAACAAATTGCAATATAATTTACCCCAGAGCACAGTGAGTGCATTCAACAAAGCTTGGCCTTGTGATTCTCTAACTCTGCGATTTTACCGAGTTCCTTCAGAAAGAACTTAGCAATTTGGTGAATGTAAAACGTTGGCTATAAATAATTAATTGTAACACTTTCATGCAAATCTGGATAGAATTTTCAGTCCATTCTTGCTTACTTCAAGGTAGATAAATGTGCTTCCATTTTTGGCTGTCATTATTGTGTTATATTCGTGAAAAAATGGTTTTTACAAATGAAATAAAAAATAACCATATATTTCGGACAGTTAATCGTATGCTACCGGTGTAATTATAGAACCCTATAGCTTCACTCGTCAAGACTGTAATTGGTTGTCTTGAAAACTCTTTATTTGTCTTATATTACTCACAGACATAAATTTCACGTCAGCATTTTCAGCGATGCTAAATATCTTTAGTTCGAACGTAATAAGGTGATATTTGTTGTGTAGTATTACAGTTAAAATATTCTATTTTCAATAAAGATTTTACGATTTTAATAAAACGATTTTTTAGATTTTTAAACTATTCGGTACATGCGCATTATTTTCATGTGCCGAATATAACCTTTTTAAATAATTCTTTTTTAAATAAAATCGATTGAACATCCTTTGCAGCCATTGAAGTATTGAGACATGGTTAAATTCAGAATTAAAACAAGAAAAAAATAAAACAGTGCTCATGTTAAGCAACTATTGAAATTGAACTTAGATCTGAAAATTTCATCATACGAATTCGATAAATAGAGATAAACAGTAAATTTATTTTCAAACAGTAGCGCATTATAATGATTTACTGTCAAATAGATGTCTTGGCACGTTTCAAAATACATTGTAAACCAACTGATAGCAATGCGAAACTGGCTTATTAGCAATTTTATAAACTTTACGTAAATCGACAATTGCAGCCTGGTATTCTGACTATTATAATATTTTTTTTACTTTTTATTACCGTTTATTAAAATGATTATCTGGTCAATTCCATATATTATGCATGAGCCAAATATTTTCTTATCTCATATCTACCAGTGTAGATTACAGTGTTCTTGCTAGGTCGGTTAAAACAATTTTTCCAGTGCGTTTGTTAATTTCATGATGACCATCATATTTATTAGATAGTTAAATACGCGGAACAATGACATTCAGTTTTTACAAAACAACAGCCTTTAAACATCTGAGCCAACAACAGGGAAAACTAGAAACTAGGCACAGATATTATTACAAAAATGGTTGTCCATTGTGCTAGAGATTAATATTCTGACGTTGTAACTTCTTATCAGTAAGTAAAAATCTTTTTCAAATGTGAACGTAATAATGTTAGTCCTAGGTAAGGAGAGCGATTTTTTCTGTTTTCAATTCTGACGTGACTGTTGATTTAAATGTTCAGCCTAATCATTAACGCAAACTTCACTCCACCAGAAAATGATACTTTTCTTAAGTGCTCAAAAATGTTCTTTGTTTTTTTTCAAATATATTTGGTGACAGAACAAATCTAAATTTGTAAGCACACAAAAGAAATATTGTGAATAAAAGAAGTAAAGGCAGAATGAAGGACAGGCTTCAAGTAGTAATGTGCTGGTTTACAGTGAGAGAGAAAGGAGGCGTTGAAACAAATTGTCCAATGTATCGTTTCATGTGATGAAAACTGTTATCGTTTTTTCATTTTTTTCTAAATCAATGCTTTTATGAATGACACGCCTGTTGCAATACTGGCAAATAGATGAATATCTGGTCAGATGACAGTTTTCTCCTAGAATAAAGATGAAACAAGTTGATGTTCCGAAATTTGACATCAACAACATCTTACCCAACTAGAAATTCAAATTGCGCAACGCTAACACTTTCTAATTTACATGATTTGAATAAATTCTTTAACTATATCTCGTCTACATATTTATCGTCTTATGGAACTAACAAACATACACGTAAATATTTTATAATAATATCACAGTTATTTAATCAACTCGAGGTTGCGACCTTACAGAAAACACCAATCCCATTACAATGCATATATATATATATATATATATATATATATATATATATATATATATATATATATATATACTATATATATATATATATATATATATATATATATATATATATATATATATATATATATACTCTTACCTATATATATATATATATATATATATATATATATATATATATATATATATATATATATATATATATATATATATATATATATATATATATATATATATATATATATATATATATATATATATATATATATATATATATATATATATATATATATATATATATATATATATATATATATATATATATATATATATATATATATATATATATATATATATATATATATATATATATATATATATATATATATATACTCTTTCTTTCTTATATATATATATATAACAAGCACTCGGCCCAAGCATTTTAAGTTTGATCCAACATGATATTTAAGTTGAATGGCCACGAATCCACAAGAGCCAGCAATATGGTTTACAAGCATCCAAACAAGGCCAAACGCCCACTCGCCTAGACTCAACAAACATTGGATCGGATTGGCACCAAAATGAAGAAGAAACAACTGCACTTGCGATATCCCGACCACTGCTATCGGCGACAGAAATGCAAAAACAATATGAACACCCATCACTGCAATCCGTACACCCTGCACTTTTAACCAATAATAACAAGGCGAAACGAAACACGACACTCGGGTAAAAAACAACAGTGCAAATGATCATTATAATCAAGGTTGCGGTCTTGATATATGCATCTGACCCATTAATTACTTAGATAGGTCGGTATAAATTACGAATTTCATAGCGTAGAAAAGGCAATTCATTCAGTGGTTAGAGCACCGAATTCCGAACCAGACGTGCCCAGGTTCGAGTCCTGTCCGTGGCAATTTCTGGCCAATGAGTTCCCAATAAGGACGAAACCGGTCTACTGTATGAATTGCCTTTTTTTACAATATCCAATTCTTAGTTTATACTGACTTATGTAAGTAATTAATTGGTCATGCGTTTATATCAAGACCGCAACCTTGATTATAATAATTTGTATCACCGCCCACACAACCAATGTTCGTTTAATGCAAACGATCGGTCGACTATCAATTCATCAATTTAAATATTGCAAGGTCCAGGCATCACTTTGCAATATAACGAGAAAGAACTCTGCACGCAAATAGAAATATACGCATATACACTTAACAATCAGCCCAAACAAAAATAGAAGTACAACCGAGTCAGACTATTTGCCAATCACATAATCAAATGAAAACCAAAGATATATATATATATATATCAATACGTATATATATATATACGTATATATATATATGTATATATGCCAGGCTTGTAACCTAGGTATAAGTAATGATTATTGTAACTCGCGCAATCAGTGATGGTTTAATTGTAGTAAAGTTGCCAATTTCTATTCAACAGGTTACACTGATCACATCAACGGCGTTTGTGGTCGATAACTTCATCATAATAATCCGTAGCTGACTTTACCATGCAACAGCCGTTTCAGATTTTGCCATTTATGTTA
>JAQBSW010001766.1:0-122579 GCA_029291075.1 Eudiplozoon nipponicum
TCTCTTATTCTAAGTAAATCAAGATGTGGGATAACTTTATGCAACATTACCCGCCAAAGTTTAATTTTCCATTATCGTTATGATTTTAAAATGTCTTTTAAGCGTTTAAACAGAGTTGTCACGGCTGCTGGCGAAATGTATACAAGTAACCACCTATCGGTTAAGTAATTAATTTCCATACAGTTATGGCGTCCGAGGCCAAGTTTACAGAAGAATCGGCAATGATATTAATGAGGTGTTAAAATAGAAAATTTATTGAATGAAGCACATGATCTCTTGTAGTTTTCACAATCTTCAAAAACTCCACTTGCATGCAAGTTCACTATGGACATCTTCATTTGCCAAATTTGATCTAGAAAAGCCACAAGAACGGCACCATCAAGCGATTATATCTCAACATTGCTGCGTATGTTGTGACGACTGAGAGCCATCCACTGTGTCTTCGTAAGAGTACAACTTTTGCATGTCGTTGTGAAGTTTCAACGCATCTGCTCCAGGATGATCCTCCGGTTCAATTGCACCCAAATTGTGCACATCGACAAACAACTGTGGCATTCCTTTATCGGAGGCTGATGAAAATATGTTGAATTAAACCAAAAGTACGGATTAAAACGGAAATCAGGAGCGCATTTAGCAAACATTTTATTGATAATGAAGTATTAAATGTATTAAATAACTATACATTTTCTTCATTCCAAAATTCTAAAAAGACAAGGCGGCGTATCTAATGTACGCGCAGTCGTTATATTTTAACTTGATTAAGCTACACAAATAAATAATTCGAGGCACATTTCATAAAAAGTAAAGACGAGGAAATCTGCTTAAACAATTTGTAACGTGTGAAGCGTTGGATTCAGTTGACTATTAAATTCTAGATTGTTCAGAGAGCAGAAGTTTTATTGATCCAGAAATCGGGAGTTAATCAATTAATGACGATATTTGGCAAACTAGAAATATCACTCAATAGGTTGAAGATCCAGCAGATGTATATTTCACAATAGTATGTGCAACAGCTCATGTTTACACAGTATAGAATGAAATCAAAAAAATATGAATGACGTGTAGCAAAAAATCCGTTGTTCTGGATCCTTTTGGAGAGTATAGTATGCTGTCAATCATGAGGATAGTTGTGTATTAGGTTTTGTGCGTCTAACAAATAATTAGTTAAAAAAGAACCACAAGTATGTGCCATATTCAGTATGAACAAAAGGTATACTCTCATGTACGCATGCTTTTTGTGCTTACTGGAAATTCAACAATAGGAGCCAACACTACACCCTATACTCACTAAATGTATTATATACAGAGCCTTAAAAGGGTACCTACACAATGACATTCAAGGTAGGCTGAATTTCACCAAGATTGAGAAATACAACCAATTCTCAGATCCTGTTATTCCAACAAATCTATACACTGTGTACTTGATCGTGGTAACCATAGCACCATTCAATTAAATATACAATAGTTATATATGGGGTGCAATGCTCAATTTTGGTGAAATTCAGCCCATCTCTAAAACCGTACTATTTATAGGCCGGATGTTCCAAAAAATATTGTTTTGTTACTCTTTACAGACTCGGTATATTTTATGTATATAACAGCATAAATGCATGAATCCAAATTCGTATGGGAGATTGCACCGTACAATTATCCCACATTACTAACCCAAACTTATAGTGGACATAGTGCGTAGAACTGGCATCTATTGATGAGTCGCCAGTAAGAACGAAACGAATGTGCACATATGATTATACCTTCCGTGCATGCTGACATTGGTTTATCAATGTGGTCCTATTTCAAATAATTTGTTACTAGGTATGCAATATATATTACACTATTACATATAGTTTAGTTCTCTGCACCAAAGAGTATGTATCTAAAATCAAGAGGATTGACATAAAATAGGTAAAATGTGTCAAGCCAGTAAAATGCACGTTATTCAGTTTTACGTTAGCTAATTGAATATGGCTAGCCAGAAGCTTTGTCCTAAAACATCCAAAGAATAAAAAGCTAAGCCGATAAATTAATTTTTCAACATTCAGCTAATCCACGTATCAGTAAAAATGGTTAGTGCAGAACGAGACATATCAATGGCAAGAATTAAAGTAATCTATGAAAAAGAGTAGCAATTAGTTATCAAAAAAGATATTACACATGTTATTAAGTATAATTGGCTGTAAATTGATGGAAGATACAATTGAGGAGCGAAATGAAAAACATATGTGCCTATGTTGATTTATTTATGCATCTAAGCTAATAGATTGGCAAGCATTGCACAAATAAGGAAGCTCAGAATATAAGCAACAGACATTATTTCAAAACCAAAATAAATAATGTAATAGAAACATAACTAATAAAAGTATGATAGCGTGGGAGGTGACAACAATTACTTTAATCAGTGCTGTGAGCTTGATATAAACACCAATCTCATTATATATACATTTGTCAGTATAAACTAAGCATTGAACGAAATCGGTCTACTGGATGAATTGCCTTTTTCTACACTATACAATACTTAGTCTATACTGAAAATGTATTTATAATTAGATGGGTGTTCATATCAGGCTCGAACTTTAAAATTACTTATTAAAAAGAATGAATTATATTTGCTTACAGGCTTACGACACGACTATCTATGCACAATTCTTAAAAAATAATCACATTCATTTTGTTGAATATTAAAATCGAGCATAGGTTGTATTGTATATATATATATATATATATATATATATATATATATATATATATATATATATATATATATATATATATATATGCTTCTAGGTCTGTTCAATATATGTGCTACGGCACATACATGAGAATTTGTAGACTATGAATGATTTGGAGAGAATTGGCAATTGATCTTTGGCATCCAACCTCAGGATTTTCTGTGTGATAAATGTGATATTAACTTTTACACTTCAAGCTAGACCATTTTATTTTGTAGAATGTTCTTCCCCTTCACTTCATCTGCTAGCTCAAAGGAGTCCTTGATAGTGTTTGCGTTTATGATGTTTCGTATTGGTTGAAGTATTTTGCAAAGAAATTTAGCTGGTTTATGGTGCGGGCGTTGATCATTGACATAATGGGCCGCATCGAGGGAGCTCTTGAGGCTGTCACGGCCTTATGGAGTTTTGGTTTGCCTTACAATCTTGCGGTGTTTGTTCCGACGGATTTTGCCTTTTGAATATATTCTGAGTTTTAATTTAATATCGGAATCAGCCATCGATGATCAAGTATAACAACTCCTGATCCTTTATCGGGTGTGGCAAGTCGTATGTATTTGTCTGAAGATAGTTTTCGGAGTTCGTCTATGTGTTTTTTGTGATGATTTGGCTGCCTTTGAATTCCTTCGTGTATTGTTCTAGTGCGCTAATTATCTCAGCTTTCAGTCCTTGTCCATTGAATGCCTGTGGGCGGTGTCTTTCGTTAAGTTATTGTAAAACTTTCCGTTCCAGCCTGCATGTCAATAATTTCGCCTTCACGTAGGTTTATTTTGATTATGCAGAATTTTGCTCCTAAGGAGAGTAATTCTTACTGGTGTTTTGACAAGATTACTTTTGAATAATTGTGAATAAATGCGTCTGGGTTTGTAGAAAATTTCGATTGTGTAGGTAGAGCAGGGTCAGCCTTTTACCCGTAAGGAACTAAACACTTATATTGCAGCCAATTTTGTGAATGCCAAACTTCTGGTAAGAATTAAGTTCTTCAAATCGTGTTTGCTAGCAGATTTTGTGCCAAAACGATTCCTCAAGCAGTGCAGTAGAAATAATCAAAAACCGACGAATAAGCCGCTTATTGCTTAATGTCACCTAGAACAACAAATCCAAACTGCAAGATGTTTAGAGAATCATTCTATCACTGGGTTAACAAATTGCAAGACTGAACGACAGCGAATACACTGCTTTTTCAACGAAGATAAAAACGTTGATGAAAGTAACAGCTGACAAAGAAACTAAGGACCTCACAAGGGACTTGAACAAATTTCATACAAACCCAGACGCATTTATTCACAATTATTCAAAAGTTATCTTGTCAAAACATCAGAAAGAATTATTCTCCTTTGGAGCAAAATTCTGCATAATCAAGAGAAACCTAAGTGATCACAACATTATTGACATTCAGGCTGAAACGGAAAATTTCTACAATGACTTAACGAAAGACACCGCCCACAGGCATTCAATGGACAAAGACTGAAAGCTGAGATAGTTAGCGCACTAGAACAATACACGAAGGAATTCAAAGGCAGCCAAATCATCACAAAAAAACACACAGACGAACTCCGAAAACTACAATCAGACAAATCCATATGACTTGTCACACCCGACAAATGATTTGGAGTTGATATACTTGAAGCCGACGCTTATAGAAAGTCCATGAACGATATAATAAATGATGAATCTAAATTTAAACAAGACATCAATCAGAAATATGATTCAACAAAAATCTAATCAAGAATAAATGCAATTCTAAAAAAGATTGAAAAACACGTCTTATCATCGATGGCTGATTCCGATATTAGATCAAAACTCATAGAAGACACCCAAAAGGCAAAGCCCGTAGGAGCAAACACGCAAGATTGTACAGCAAACCAAAACCCCATAAGGCCGTGACAGCCTCAGGAGCTCCCTTAATGCGGCTCATTATGTCAATAATCAACGGCCCGTAATATAAACCAAGTAAAGTTTCTTTGCAAAATACTTTAACCAATGCCAAACATCATAAACGCAAACACTATCAAGGACTCCTTCGAGGTAGCAGATAAACTGAAGGGGAAGGATATTCTAGGAGAATAAAATGGTCTCGCTTGACGTCTCATCATTAATTACAAACATACCACTGGATAAGATAACAGAGATCTTGTGTGACCTTAATAAAAATGAGTTTTATGATTTCTCTCTAGACACCAAAGACAAATATCTCATATTAGCATGAACTAAAAACGTGCAATTTACATTTGAAGTGATACACTACCGTCAGATCAATGGTGTAGCCATGGGAAACTGCAATGCACACCTCCTACCAGATTTATACATGAATCATTTTGAAAAAAACGAGCCTTAAATGTATAATTGACCAGTGCGCACTCTACAAAAGGTATGTAGATGATATATTATTGTTCATCCCAGAAGCAGTAGACCCATCCGAAATCCTCAAACAAACAAATGTAGCCGATCCAGATATCATATACACTCTCGAGGTAGAGAAAGACAATAGTTTTCCCTTCCTTGGAATCAAACTCATTCGAGAAGAAAATGGAGATTTGATACTACCCATATATAGAAAAACCACTTTCACCGCAAAATACATTCAGTACAACAGCAGTGTGCCAAAATCTCACAGTAGACACTTAGTCAACAACCCAGCAAACAGAATCAGGAAGATCTGCTCTGAACACAAGATCGAGGAAGAACTGGGCTACCTGAGGAAAATTTTGCTAATGAACAACTACCCAGAGCGATTCATTGATGTCAACATCAGACCACGACAGATTCGCACTAGAGAGGATACCGTCAAGCAGGTTTTCCTAAACTTACCATTTAGAGGCGACGTACCAACCTCAATAATTGCACGGCGGCTGAATAGAATAACTAAGGAGAATTTTCCCAGTGTTAAAGTTAATATCACATTTAGCACACAGAGAATCATGAGGTTGGATGCCAAAGATCAATTGCCAATTCTCTCCAAATCATTCAGTCTACAAATTCTCATGTATGTGCGGTAGCACATATATCGGACGTACGAAGAAGCAATTGATAAACAGAATCCAGCAACATTTACCACAGAAATTGATTAACAAAGGCTTGGCACCGTCAGGAAAATCAGCTATTTCCGATCATATATTGGAAACGGGGCACCCAGTCAATTTGACCAATTTCTCAATTCTACATAAAGCAAAATCAGAAAAATTATTATATATTTATGAAGCCCTTTATATAAAACAACAAACACCTGGCCTAAATATTCAAAAGTTTCATCAACATGATATTCTAATCGACTGGCCACGAATAACAAAATTCAACAACAATTTACTAGTATCCAGGCAAGACCGAACACGCCCTCGACCAGACTCAACAAATATTCAATCGGATTGGCAACAAACTGAAGAGGAAAAAACAGATGCACATACGGTGACAGAAATTTGCAAACAATATGAGCGTTCAACACTGCAATCCGTACTTGCGCTGTTACCAAGTGAAGAAAACAAATTTGCGCAAAAAGGTGAAACGAAAGACTACACTCGGAAAAATAGCACTCGTACACGTAACAGCCAACAATGCGAACAGATGGTTAACTCTCAAGCCATCAATACAATAATGACCAGATCTCAGACATCACTTTGCAATACAGCGAGAATGACCTTTACATGCAAACAGGCACAAACACAGACACAAACGCATACACACTTACCAATCAGCCAAAACAAGAAATAGAAGTAAAACCGAGTCAGATTTGTTGCCACCCACATAATCAAATGAAAACCCAGAATGTATATAAATGAAAGATTGTAAAGCGAAGTTTAGTAATCTCGAAATAAATGGCCATTATCCACTTTGTTATTAATGTGCTTTTTCTTCTAATTAGAAATATATATATATATATATATATATATTTGTGTGTGCCCATATTTTAGAACAGAACTGTATATTTTTGAGCAAAACCACTTTATGCAACAATAAGAGCAAAAAAATTACGTTGTACTATAAATTTTGGCTATAAAATCTCCGAAAATAAAGCATATATATATATATATATATATATATATATATATATATATATATATATATATATATATATATATTAACTGAGTCGACAAGTTTCAAAAAGATAAGGCAGCAGAATAGTTGAAAATTTTCAAAAATTTTTACACAGTGTTTGTCTTTCGAAACAGAATATTAAATTATTATTTCTGCAAACCGGTACGTCAATTTTGCATGATAACTTAAAAATTCTCGCTTTTTACTGATAAAACTTAGGAAACAGATAATTTCTGATGCTTTAACCCGATAATTTCACAAAATTGATGAAAAAACATTGTGAACAAAACACGGATTTAAAGAATAAATAGAAACATACAAATGTTTGCAATGTATTGCGTTATTTTTTAAACTTTCTAATCCAAGCAAATGTATTGTCAAATTATAACTGCAAAAGATCGAAAAAATTATGGCTTTTTTCTATTTCAGCCATCACTAATTGAAACGAGATCATGTCTGGGGATTTTTCGCGCATTATGTTTGGTAATTTTTGGTAAATTTGAGAGAACAAGTTTACCTGCGAGATTTTCAAAAATAGGCGGAGTAATTGCAGATAACCCCTATATAGTTTCTTTGTCAGGAATCATTTTAACCGTGCTCATATTCTCGCCTGTCCATTGATTTATGTTGAATATTTTTTATGCAAAAAATTAATCTTAAAAAACATAACGATTGTAAGCAAAAAGTTGTAACCTAGATTCATAGGGCACAGAAGGCAAAGGGCAAATACTTTTAACAAATATATTTTGTAGAGCTTCTTAAATATTAGACTAGCCCATTTTAATCGGGATCCAAGTAACAGTCGCATATTCCAGGATTAGCCTTATACAAATAATAAACATTTGTAACTGAACATCTTTCATAATATAATTCTACTTATCAACGCCCATCGTTTTTTTAAGCCCAGCCAACTTTCTGTTCAATGTGCGTCTCCGCAGAAGCCGTACAATAATGAGTGGTACCAAGATCCGTAACTCTCTGGCTTAACCGTATTTCGATAACTTCATCAACCAATGAATCGCAGTTATATTTAATTTAGATCGGTACGACAGTCAATTCTGTATTTATAAAATAATTTTCAAGCCTAGGTTCATTAAATGTCGAATGAAATCTTAAATATCCAATGTTATATTTTTTTATTAAATATTCAATATAAGTTGAATCTAAGGGGGAGACAATTTTCCCAACGTCAGCGAATTTAATTCTCCGAACAAATCAGATCAACTTTTATATAGAAACGAAAACAATTTTGTGCAATATTCAGGATGAAACTCGCAGTCGTCTAAATTAATTACAATTAACCTGGATAATTATGCTTCTATTATACAGATAAAAATTCAAGAAAATGAAAATATATAGATTCATTTTTAATAAGTTTACAGCCTTCATAATAGCGTCAAAAGTAATTGAATCAAAGGCTTTGAAATATCTATGTAAATGTAAACGCAACCAAATTTTTTTTATCTAGAGCATAGATATTCGTTGAATTTGAGTGACGTTTAGTAAATTCATGTTGACATTTATCAAAATCAACAGGTAAATTGAGTCAAGATGTTCTAAAAATAAATGCTCATTAACCTTCAAGAGAGAATGTATCCTAGATATTAACCTATGATCATTAGCAGAAGATAGTCTGTTGACGTTACACAATTGTATATGCCATTATAGTTTAAAAATTGTGATTGAATGAATACATCTATACCAATTTAATTAAAAATTAGCAGTGTACTCATAAATTCCATAGATAAATGGGGAAGAGTATCTATTGATAAATCTAAATGATCTTTATGCTTTCTGGATTTAATTTGTATTATTAGTTTACATAACAATTCACAGATACCCAAGGAGAAAATGTGAAAAAAGCGGCTCTCCTATATGATAAAATTTATTTTTAACTTTGCAAGTGCATAAACAAACACACACACACACACGCACACATATATATATATATATATATATATATATATTATGACAGGATTTTTTTGTATATATGTTCGCAGTCGAAACTAAACATAGCAGACGATAGAAAATTTAATTTATCAAAATACCGGTTTGCTTCTTATTACTTGCCAGAATCCTCCTAGCTTGAGAGGCGCAATAGACGAGTTTTAAGAAATTGCTACAAATGTGTCCAGACCACGGAGTTTCTGGAATGTACTTTATGAGTTACTTAATATGATGAAACGTACACAATTCGTACAAAAGTGGATAATGGCCGATTTATTTCTAGAATGCTCAGCTACACTTTAAAATCGTTCATTTATATACATTCTGTATTAACATTTATTTATCGGGCTGGTAACTAGTCTGGTTTTCCATTTTACTTCAATTTCTTGTTTGCGTTGACTTGTACATGAATATGCGTGTCTGTGCGCGTAGAGAGGCCATTCTCATTGTATTGCAGAGTGATATTTGAGATATGGACAATCCTGTATTCATGGATTAAGTTTTGACCAAGTATTCGTTTTGTTGGCTGTTACGTGTAGAAATGTTTTCCCCTCTATATGTTGTCTTCCGTTTCGCCTTGTTCTTTAGTTTCATTATGTCATCATGGTAACAACGCAGGATATGCGGATTGCGGTGCTGATTGATCATATTACACTTAAATACTGTTTGTTGCGAAGACCTAATATATATGCAAGTATGTATTAGGTGTTGCGAACCTAGTAACAAATTAGTTCAGTTGTGACCAGAAGGATAAACCAAAGGCAGCATGAACGGAAAGTATAATCTCATGCACATTCGTTTCGTGCTTACTGGCGACTCATCAGTAGGAGCCGGTATTACGCCCTTTAACCACTATATATTTGGTCAAAGAATGTGGAATAATAGGACGGTACAATCTCCTACACGAATGTGTAAACCTGCAATAGTGAAGCTAACATCATCTAAAGTCAACGACAATGCGACTTCAACGCTAACTCACACTATATAATATATATACCGAGTCTGTAAAGGATACTAACACTATGGCTATTGTGTTAGTAACCGATACCAACATTATTGTACCGAAAAGGTACATGGTACTAACACTATGGTTACCGAGTCGGTACATGATACCAACCTGATGGATATCAATTTATGCTATAGTTCACCGAAATTGAGAATTACAACAAATTCTGAACACCTGTTACTCCAGTAAATCCATACACTCTGGCCTTGATCGATATCAGTTATCACATTTCGCGGTAAGCATGACATCATTCAATTCAATATATTACAGTTAAATACTGTTTGTTGCGAAGACCTAATATATATGCAAGTATGTATTAGGTGTTGCGAACCTAGTAACAAATTAGTTCAGTTGTATGTATTTACTGGAGTAACAGGTGTTCAGAAATTGTTGTTATTCTCAATTTCGGTGAACTTTAGCATAAATTGATATCCATCAGGTTGGTATCATGTACCGACTCGGAAACCATAGTGTTAGTACCATGTACCTTTTCGATACAATAATGTTGGTATCGGTTACTAACACAATAGCCATAGTGTTAGTATCCTTTACAGACTCGGTATATATATTATATAGTATGAGTTAGCGTTGAAGTCGCATTGTCGTTGGCTTTAGATGATGTTAGCTTCACTATTGCAGGTTTACACATTCGTCTAGGAGATTGTACCGTCCTATTATTCCACATTCGTTGACCAAATATATAGTGGTTAAAGGGCGTAATACCGGCTCCTACTGATGAGTCGCCAGTAAGCACGAAACGAATGTGCATGAGATTGATCATATTGTTGGGCAATTTCTGTCACATTTTACGATGTGTGTTGAGGCTGGTCTAATGGATGTGCAGGCTTGTTTGGATGCTAGTAAATTGTTGTTGGGTTGTGTGATTTGTGGCCAATTGATTAAAATATCCCATTGAAACAAGAGGTACTCAGATGATCTACAATTGTTCATTCAAAAAGCAGTAAATCCATATGAAATCGTGAAATATGCCAATGTAGCTTAACCAGGCATAAAGTTCTTTCTAAAGTTAGAAGAAGACAACAAATTTCCATTCGTGGATGTCTAAATCACTCGAGAAGGAAATTGTTATTTTACATATAGCAATACAAAGAAAATCTACTTTCACCGAGCAATACATCCATTACAACAGCAGTGAGCTAATATACCAAAATATAAACCAAATTAACAACCTAGAAAGCAGAATCAGGAAGATCCTCTCTGAGCACAAGATCGTGGAATAGCTACGCTACTTGAGGAAACTTTATGAAGTCAACAACTACCTGAAGATGTATGTGGATGTCAACATCACACCACGCCTGATTCGTACTACAGATAGTGGCAACAAGTACTTATTTATAGTCGACTTACCAGTGTTTAAAATTGTACGGCGGCCAAACCGAATCTCCAAGGCAAATTTACATAGTGCAAAAGTTAACACCACTTTCAGCACACAAATAATCTTGAGGTTAGATGCCAAGGATTAATTGCCAAATCTCAGAATTATTCATAGTGTAGAAATTTGCATGTGTGTGCTGCAGCAGATAATGGATATACGGAAAAACAATTGATCAACAGAATCCAACAAAATTTACCGCTATGTTGTCCAACTGATCAAATAAAATGGGGCTGGTGTTTATTTCAAGCTCGCAAACTTGATTTTAAAAATTTTCCGCAGAAATTGATTTAAAAAGGCCCGACAACGTCAGAAATATCAGCTACTTACGTGCATGGATTTGCAACGGGACACAAAGCTAATTTAACAAATTTCTCAGTCTTTCAATAAGAAAAGTCCGAAAAATCATTATCCATATACGAAGCCGTCTATGTAAGACAAAAAGCACCCGGCCTAAACATTCGAAAGTTTTACCAACATGATATTTGCCTCGACTGGCCACTAATCACACAGAACATCAACAATTTACTACCATTCAGATGAGCCCGAACAAAAATTTGATCGGATTGGCAACAAAATAAAAAAGCACTTCTGCGTAAACGACATCACTATCATTGTTAACTGTGAAAGAAATTGCACAAAAAGTATGAGTGGTCGACACGGAAATATGTAGATTTTGCGCTGTCACCGAGGTACTAAAATAAAACCCAAGAACACGGCAATGCGAAAGACGAGATACGGTGAACGAATTTCGCAGAAGTAATAACCAAAAAATGAGCGCCTAATCAAAACACAATCCACCAACACAGAATATCCATATCTCAAACATCACTCTAAAATATAATAATAATTAAACCTAGAAACACACAAACACATGCACACCCACACTAACAAATAAGCCCGCAACAAACCACCACAATGTAATAAAAGTAGAAATGAAAATCAGGCTAGTTATCATCCACTTAATAAAATAAAAACTCAGAATCTATATAAAGGAAAGATCGTAACGTTTAGTTTAGTAAGCTCGAAATAAACCGGCCGTTATTCATCTTATCATTAAATGTTTTATTTTCCTATTAAAACGTATGCTGTGTTACATTCGAAGGCAATGGATATTATAAAGAATAAGCATGCGTGTACGTATACAGATGCACTTGGATTGAAATGAAAAATGGTTAAATACATTTCTAATGTTGTGTGGTTTTGTTGATATTAATGCACTTCTATTTAGTGTGACCTCATCAACAATACATGCTATCAATTAAATATATATATATATATATATATATATATATATATATATATATATATATATATATATATATATATATAACTTTTTGTCTGACAATCACATAAACTAGTACAATAACATCTAATATACTAGATGAGATTGGTTATAACTGTCTAATTGTGGTTTGAATATAGGCGGTCTGTACAACTAATAATTTCTATGTATAAAAGCTTGACTGTGAGTCATTTAATATATAAGAAAATTTATTCGTAGATGTTGAGCTATTTTCATTTTGGATTGAAGAACAGATAATCTTTGGTCAAATGAAACTGGATATCATGACTGTGATAATTTTGAACATGTAAGTCTAGCATTCGATGTTCTATTGCCAAACCTTCATAATCAGGAACCACCTTTTCGTATCAACTTTATATATTATAATGAAATGCGTAATTTTTATCCAATTTCGTGACTCCGATATATGCTCAGCTATGACAGATTTGCCGGCTTGATTGATTGTATCCAAAATAAGGTACTGTATTAAGAGTTAATTAGGTCTTGTAGCCAGCGGCTTACATATTAGCTAATAAACTGATGCATATATTCGCATGAACCATGGACGTCCAGTTCAATTTCAATTGTGAATATTTCCACCAATTTAATGGTACTATAATGGGAAGTTGTATCGCTAACCTCTTGGCAAACGTGTCAATGAATCACTTGGAGACTACAGGTTAAAAACCTAAAATAAGTCAGAGCTACTTATACTAGAGATGAGTAAATGATAAACTTGTGATCATACTTGGCAGGAAAAATATTTCACAGTTAGTATTGAAGGCAAATAAAGCTAATAAAGACAATCCATGTTCCCTGAAAGAGAAAGAAAAGCAAACTCTGTCTTCATTTACATTAAAATCGAATGAGAAAATGATATCAGTATTTTGCGGGCCGTTTACCGAAAAGCAACATTAACAAGGAAGTATGCTCATAAAAAGCCGTTGCTAAAGCAGAAAAAACGGAACTTGATTATAAGCCTAGCTAACAGGATATTGAAGAGCTGCTCGGAGCAGGCTGGAATATATAATACAAATTACACGGGGCAAGAGGTTCCAGAACAGTTCTAGATGGTGCAAAAGCGACTTTGGCAATGAACAATGCAGAAATTCAACGTAAAGTTCACTCTGCAATTGCTCTATAGAAGGGAAGTTTCAGCTGATATAATAGAACGAGCAATAATGCACATTAAAATAAAAACTTGCAAAATGGTGAAATTAACTTCATCTTTCAAGCTTACAGGATTTTGTGGTTAGAACATAAAGATTATTTGTCCAATTTGCCAAATCTCACATAGCCCACACCGGTCTATGCCTGTCTGCATGATTTGGCCGCACTTTAAGGCAGCTTTTACAAGAAGCCAACCAGCATATACAACAAAAGCTTATTCTAGAGTAAAACAATTCAGCTAGAAAATCCGTCCTAGCTGAACACATCTAGAAATCGAAACATTACGCAGTCATGATTCACTTAGAAGTAAATTTCAAAACCAAAACCATAGGAAGTATGTCATATTATGAAGCCTGGGCAATATCAAAATAAATGCAAGGCTTAAACAAAAAATTATCATAGCCATGATATACAGTTTAATTGGAAAAAAATATCCACACTTCAGTTCCAGATGCAAATAATACTAAAACAAAAGCAAATATAACCCATCAACAAAAGGTGCATCAAGAAGAGCCATTTTAAACACGATTACACGTGTGTGCCAAAATCAGCAGTCGCAACGAGATCAAAAAGAGCTTGACCAAGAAAATGATAACCGCTCGCTCGATAGACGGATAAGCAGATTAATTACTTTAATCAAGGTGGTGAACTTGATATAAACACCTGACTAATTATATGCATACATTCGTCAGTATAAACTAAGTACTTTATAGTGTGGAAAAAGGCAATTCATCCAGTAGACCAGTTTCGTCCTTATTGGGAATTCATCACGTACTGTCCAGAATTTGCTTCGGAATCTGTTGCTCTAACCACTGAGCCACCCTGCCAACTGACTCGACAGAACAACGGCTTCTATTATTTCCGCTTCAAAACATATCAGATTGTTCGATTTTAATGAGATTCTGAGAAATTGAACCACATAATCGGCCTTATATTGATCATCTCGATGTGTCAGAACAATTGTAGTAATATATAATTCAAATAATAGCCTATCCTTGTCTTAAAGAATTTTTACTATTTTAACAGGCTTCACAATGATCTCGTATATAAATGAACTCGAAGGCAGATGGATTAGCAATTATTATAAAACATTGCCAACAAGATATTACTGAGATAGGTCTTCGCAAGAGCAATAAAACAGACACACATTTTACGCCCTACATCTTAAGCATAATGAAATAATTTAATCACAACTAATGACAACATATCGAGAATCAAACTATGCAAATATGGAAACAAGCAATTTAAAGCAAACCAGCAGTTGCGCAATTAACGTGTTATCAATTTTAGCAAAATGGAGCTGAAACTGCTAGGTTTGACAATCAGTCAAATTTTCTAAAAACATCCTAATGTGCAAACGATAGTCAAATACATAAATAAAGTTCATTGCATATGACGGGAACCATCGAGAAGCAAATAACAAAAGACCCGAGAACTATGCACAAATCAACGTTGGAGAATATTAAAATGGCATAAAGTCTAGTTGTTTTCACATGAGAATTATTAAATGCGCAAACACCACTCATTCACTTAATTATAGAAAAGACCACTCATTGTCGGACCTCAGATAGACAATTAAAATCTAATCAAACTTAGTAGATCAGAAATCATTTTAATAGCTACAGTAGATGATGAATAGTATGTGAAACTGCCTAGGCAATTCGAAATAATAATGAATTATTGGACAATCAACAAACTACACAAAATGTATAAAGGCACACAATAGACATGACAAATTATGTACATTTGTATATATATGGAATAATATCCATTGTTATCCTAAGTAATAAATCATTAATTATTTAGCAGGAAACGTCACCTTCATTGAATACATAAAATTAAATTTTTGTGAATATTTTTAATTGTATATGCTAAAATATTTCGATTTAGCTTCACTGGACAAATGGAATGAATGAATGTTTAATAATGTTGTATTATGTCACGCGTGTACCGTTCAGATTCTGCAATGGAATTTTTTTCAATGTATCAGATTATGTTACGTTATGGCCAGATATCACACAACTAGAAAACAATTAACATTAACAGAACCCTTGAATAGCTCACCTCTAATCATACACACATGTGAAATACGTAATAAAATGTACTATATAGATGAGAAAATATTTTTAAAATCCGGCCATTTGATCATTAACCCCTCAGCAAAAAAGAACAAAACCAAACATATCATAAATAATTAACAACTAGAGAAAAAGATCGTTGCAATTTAAAACTCTGCATCAAATCAAATGGTATAAATTAACATTAGTTGGGCGGTTGCGATCTTGATATAAACACCTGACTCATTATATACATACATTTTTCAGTATAAACTAAGTATTGCATTTTTGATTTAAGTAGTACTTAAATGTTGAATCTTTTTGCGCAGTGCTGTCCTTCTTGTTGTAGATTTGACCGCATTTTTCTTGTACGGGACAATTGATAGCACTCTTAGGTCGGTAAAATCTTGAATGTTGTACATTTTCAGGTGCTCTGATTATTGGCCTTGATTGATGGGTTCTCACTTGTCCCTTCTTTTTTAAGCCTTCCATCAGCTGCTTGTCTGAAAATGACGTTGGAACAAGATTTTCCACTCTTCTTTTTCCTAATTTTCGAGACCTTATTTCCAGTCCCATCTTCAGGGTTGACACCATACACACAGGAATAAAACACAACTTGTGGCAAATGTGGTATCCTCATTCAAGACAGATATATTTATATTTATTTTAATTCCAAAAGTATTTTTTATTGTCTCCTAATATCCGGTCTTCATACCTAGTCTCTAATACTCAAATGTATACAAAAACTTATCCATGTCACCCCTCCCCGCACACAACCACCTATATACACATGTGTACTCTACTAAAGTGACATTTATCGAATAACTATAAGCAAACCTTATGGATTGACATACACGCCTATCCATGATGTCTATATTTTTAATTGCTGTTCCGGACGCATAGAAGGATCAACAAAATTTTTTGATTTCAATATTGCAGTAATCCTCAAATACCCCAGTTTACCTAATCCCATCCTGTTTGCAATAGGTTATAGAGAGAGAGGTTAATAAAACTGTTGAAAGAATATATGTATTATTCTATCGTTTGGACAAGACCGAATACGGAGCCTAAACTAACGAATCGTCTCTCAACCAAATACACATTAATACTCATATCCTGTATAAATTAATTTCTCCATTATAAATATCTGTATCAAACCTATATATATATATATATATAATAAATTAGCAATAGTTTATATATTAAATTTTATTATTTAATTTATAATTATATATATACACCCACATCTTATAAAAACATCCATTTATATATACGTCCACACGCTATATCTTATGCATATATAGATAAGCATATAAGCAACCATGTGGGTTCTTCCCACATCTTTTATAAATATCTATATATCCATCATATATATATATATATATATATATATATCATCATATAAACGTGTATATACCTATATATATGAATATCATACAAGCAACACTGTGAGTCCCTCAACGGATAAATTATATCAGTCAAAACGCTTTTGTTAATATTTCAGTTAAATACTGTTTGTTGCGAAGAGCTAATATATATGCATGTATTTGGTTTTGCGAACCTAGTAACAAATTAGTTCAGTTTTGACCAGAAGGATAAACCAAAGGCAGCATGAACGGAAAGTATAATCTCATGCACATTCGTTTCGTGCTTACTGGCGACTCATCAGTAGGAGCCGGTATTACGCCCTTTAACCACTATATATTTGGTAGAAGAATGTGGAATAATATCTTCCTAGACGTGTAAACCTTAATAGTGAAGTTAACCATACCATCTAAAGTCAACGAGTAATGCACTTCGGCGAAAACCGCTACTATATAATATATCGAGTAAAGGGATTAACACTATGGCTGTTGTGTTGCACTGATACTTAAATCGAAGAGTACTTCCGGATACTAACACTGGTGGTTTTCTGAGTCGGCATGATGATATCATCCGATGGATATAAACGCTAAAGTTCACTCCAAATTGAATTACAATCAACTCCGAACACTTGTTACCCAGTTAAACTTCATACACTTTGGCTTCCATCGATATCAGTTATCATATATTTCGTGCGTTAAGAATGACATCATTCAATCGTCTACATATTACAGCAAATATTTGTTGCGAAGAACTAATATATATGCAAGTATGTATTAGGTTTTGCGAACCTAGTAACAAATTAGTTCAGTTGTGACCAGAAGGATAAACAAAAGGCAGCATGAACGGAAAGTATATTCTCATGCACATTCGTTTCGTGCTTACTGGCGACTCATCAGTAGGAGCCGGTATTACGCCCTTTAACCACTATATATTTTGTAGAAGAATGTGGAATAATAGGACGGTACAATCTCCTAGACGAATGTGTAAACCTGTAATAGTGAAGCTAACATAATCTAAAGTCAACGACAATACGACTTGTCATATAGACACCATTAGGAGATTGTACCGTCCTATTATTCCACATTCTTCTACCAAAAATATAGTGGTTAAAGGGCGTAATACCGGCTCCTACTGATGAGTCGCCAGTAAGCACGAAACGAATGTGCATGAGATTATACTTTCCGTTCATGCTGCCTTTGGTTTATCCTTCTGGTCACAACTGAACTAATTTGTTACTAGGTTCGCAAAACCTAATACATACTTGCATATATATTAGTTCTTCGCAACAAAACAGTATTTAACTGTAATATATTGAATTGAATGATGTCATGCTTACTGCGAAATGTGATAACTGATATCGATGTAGGCCAGAGTGTATGGTTTAACTGGAGTAAGAGGTGTTCGGAAATTGTTGTAATTCTCAATTTGGGTGAACTTTAGCATAAATTTATATCCATCAGGTTGGTACCATGTACTGACTCGGAAACCATAGTGTTAGTATCCGGTACTCATCGATTTCAAAAAGGTATCAGTTACTAAAACAATAGCCATAGTGTTAGTATCCTTTACAGACTCGGTATATATATTATATAGTGTGAGTTAGCATTGAAGTCGCATTGTCGTTGACTTTAGATTATGTTAGCTTCATTATTAAAGGTTTACACATTCGTCTAGGAGATTGTACCGTCCTATTATTCCACATTCTTCTACCAAATATATAGTGGTTAAAGGGCGTAATACCGGCTCCTACTGATGAGTCGCCAGTAAGCACGAAACGAATGTGCATGAGATTATACTTTCCGTTCATGCTGGCTTTGGTTTATCCTTCTGGTCAAAACTGAACTAATTTGTTACTAGGTTCGCAAAACCTAATACATATTTGTTAATAATTGTTTATCTATTTTTATGTCTATGCATTAATATATTCATATACATTGTGAATATCTAAATAAGCATTTAAGCAACTATGTGAGTTCACTCCACATCTTATATGAAAATTGAGAATAACTCATATGCGTAATATGTAAATAAAAATGGATACACATATTTGTTAAGTATATTTAGATAAACATATAAGCAACAAATGTGGGTTTCTTCCTACACATCTTTATATAAATCGAACTATTCATTATAGAGAGCATATATATATATATATATATATATATATATATATATATATATATATATATATATATAACTATAGCCAAATTACCTCTTTCTAACTCCTGTATAAATTAATTTCTCCATTTAAATATCTGTGTCAAAACCATCTGATCATTAAACCCTCAGACAATTGTACTGGTAAAAAAGAACAAAACGAAACATATCATAAATAATTAACAACTAGAGTAAAAGGTCGTTGTAATTTAAACCTCTGCATCAAATCAACTGGTATAATTAAATGAATATTGGTTGCGCGGGCGGTGATAACAATTACTTTAATCAAGGTTGCGATCTTGATATAAACACCTGACCCATTTTGTACATACATTTGTCAGTATAAACTAAGTATTATATAGTGTGGAAAAGGCAATTCTGGACAGTACGTGGTGAGTTTCCAACAATGACGAAACCGGTCTACTGGATGAATTGCCTTTTATACACTATGCAAAACTTAGTTTATACTGACAAGTGTATATACATAATGGGTCATCATAATCATCATCTTCATCATCATACCCAGCAATAAAAATGTCAAAAGCGTATAATGTTTCACTGCCATATAACTATAAGAAGTGAAAAAATATATAAATAAAGCAGAAATAATATTTTAGACAGATAGAGAGAAAAAAGAATATCTAGTTACTATGAGTAAATTTATAAGGGTAGCTCACAGAACTGAGGGAAACTAAACCTCTCCACAACACCATTATGGCCAAGTTAGCATTAGGGCAAAGCAGTATGAGCAATACAACTTCCTCGTGGCTTTCATTGTATCACGTCACAAACAAACCAAACCCGCAGATAACTTGGCCCTACTAAGAAAAGAAGGTTATGAAGATGATCCTACTAGACATCTGAAACAAGATCGCCACTGAGCTCGATTCGATGCCGTATTACTAAAGGTTTCTAACCAAGAACTATTATGCACACGTGGACCCCATCCTGGCAGACGAGTGGGTCCTATACTACCCAATTTGCGTGTAAGTGACTTCAACTGTTTCTGCCATATCAAAATCTGCCCACCTTGTTTCTTACGCAAATCTGGTGCTGGATGAGAGAACAGAGCTCTACTGGGCAATCGAATTGAGGAAATACGCAAAACGTGACCGAGCCAACGAAGTTGATGGAGCCTTATTTGTTTTCTAACGAAGAGCACTTATTGGCAGATCCAAAAATACGTCTACGGATGTCAACGTTAGTTATTCGTTGCTGGTAACCAACATGTGCTATACTTCTCAAACAACGATGGTCGAATGCCTGTAAGCGTCTAAAATCAACTCAAAGTGGCCAAGTTTTATTAGGGTATAGTAAAACTGCGCGTACAGATGCATAGTAAATACGACCTTTAATGCAGAGTTAAACATCTGCATTTCGCCATAAATGACAAAGGTTCGAGAAAGCTACTCTAGATTTCGCGATTCTACCTCACACCTCGTCGGACATATTGCCTAAGCTATTTCTAGAGTTCCCAAGATATGTAAATCTTTCGACTATATCTAGATCTTCATTCTGGCAGTCGCAGGTTGGAGTGAGCTAGTGATCCTGTAAAAGTATCTTACATTTAGAGGGTGCGAATTTCCTACCGAAAGACGGAACAACGACTATTAATCTATTCAAGGTGGCTCTGGCAGCATCCCGATTGTCGTATAACAGTACGATATCGTTCTCGCGTAGTCCAGATCGACTAGTTTACCGCCCGGGAGGACTTAAACACCTGCATCCGGAATGTGTGGAAGAGTGTTGTTCATAATAGCATCAATTAAAAAATTAAACATAAAGGGGGAAACTGGACAACATTGACGAAAACCACTGCTGGTTGTAAAGTTATGCGTTAATTCGTTGTAGACCTTAATGCGACCAGAAGTATGTGTAGAGAGCTCGTATAATATTAACAAATTTTGTGGGCACACCGCTTTTCGACAAGATATGGAATAAAACATTGCGATCCACCGAATCAAATGCACCCTTGAAGTCTAGAAAGACGGCTATTGTGGGACGGTGATATAAATGTCTCTGTTCGAGAACTTGCCTTAACGTAAAAATATTATCTATACAACCTCGTCCTGCGCGGAATCCGGCCTGTTCTTCTCTTGTATGTGATTCACGTGAAGCGCTAAGACGACGTAGGATAATCGAAGCAAATAACCTAGATACGACTGGAATCAAGCTTATACCACGTTGGTTATCGCACGAATTACGATTGCCTTTTTTGAAGATGAGAATGATGGTCAACTCATTCCAATCAAGTGGTATGGTTTCCTCATTCCATATAATATGAAAACGTTTGGTCAACGCTCCTGAAATTATATCGCCACCATCCTTAAACAATCCTGGAAGCAAATCATCGTGGCCTGCGGCTTTGCGGCGTTTAAGAGATAGGATTGCATCGCGTACCTCTAACTCGGATGGTTCTTTGGGACCAACATTCCACACTGTTGAAGCAGACATGCGAATCGGAACTGACGCGGGTGGTCAAGAAAATTGATCTCTGAAGCGTTCAGCCCACTTGTCAAGACGACATATATTATCGGTTATTAAATTGTCGTTACTATCATTTATAGTTTCACTAATTTTTAATTTTCTCGGACCTATTGCGCGAATAAGTTGGAGCAAACAGCGACCATTACCTGACGCGAAAGCTACTTCCATTTCTTCAGCCTTTCTGGTCCAAAAGTTTTCAACTTTTAGACTGCGCTTAAGTTGGCATCTTATATTGCGACGAGTATTATTATGAGCTGAGCCACGTGGTATTTGACGCCTTGATTCAAGTATCTCCGTAGGTTTTATAGAGATCCACTGATTATTTCTACGGGGGCCTGCAATGCCACATAAAGTAATAAATGCATTGTGCATAGTGGAACTTATCTTGGACCAAAGTAAATTCGGATTTTCGCCATAAAGATCAATTAGCTTAGGCTTTAGAATATCGTCATATTTTTGTTGGAAGGACGGTTGTTAGAATTTGCATACATCAATTTTGGATCTATTCTTATTTAATTTCCCGGAAAATTTTAGTGAAAATCTACAACGGATAAGTGCATGGTCCGAGTCGACATAAGTGTACCAAAAAGAACGACAATCCTGGATGTAACTACGCCATCTATAAATAATTGCTACATGATCTATTTGAGTCCACCGTTGTCTGGGTGCTGGAGGACGCCATGTAGCGCAATGTCTAACGCTACGTAAGAAGTTTGTACTAATTAAATATAATCTGTTCCAAAAGCCGTTCACCATTATCGTTGCTTAAAGTATCTTCCACTTAAAGGAAATTCTGCGTTACTTAAGCGCCCAACCATAACCAAAACTACATCTAAACTTCATGCTCTACTTATTTAGTTTAGATCGGAGTAAAAAGCGTTTTTGCTTTCGTCTATGCTGCAGTCAGTAGGAGCATATGCAGATTTATCGAAGAGACAACGTTGATAACGGTTGTTTTCATTAAATTTTAGTAGATGTATTTAGACGTGCCGCACACAGTCGACTATTTAAAGGGATCCAATCAATTAAGCAAGCTTCAGCTTGTGCGTAAGGACAATACCAACGCCCCACATAATAGGTTAGGTGTTTATATCAAGATCAAAACCTTGATTAAAGTAATAAATCAAATGGTACATAAACGTCTGCAGTTACGCAAAACACCATTTCAACAACGCACGTGTTGAAGGTGAATGAAAAATAGATTAAGATATTAATATTATAAAAATCACGTTTAGGGGCGATTTGCGCCATTGACAGAATCGTTCCACTAAAGTCAAAATTATTGACTATTAGGTCATCTTCGAATCGATTTGCGCATAATTTTCTGGCGAGCAGTGTTCAATGTTGGCGTTACGGACAGCATTGCTCGCACACCGAAAGTGTGATTAATCGTCGTGTGTCCATATTGACATCAATCCTTCAAGACTTTTCACGTTTGAATCCGTGTTTGACAAAGTTTTGTCATTAAAAAATCAATGATTGCGCGGGTGATGGTAATGATTCTATAAATCACGTTTGATGATCTCAAGTAAATTCCAATCCCATTGTATTTAACCAGTTGTCGAACAACTGCCGGTAGTTTTGCTATGCTGTTCGGCGACTGGTTAACTACAATAGAATTGGTGTTTACTTCAAGCTGAGAAACTGGATTTAAAGAAAAGGTTGTGTCATTGTTTCTTCCTTGTGCCATACAGTCCTATATGCGGAATTTCTTCCTCGTGTCCAAAGCTGATGGCCAGCTTGTTGACAGGAAATACGCTGATGATAATATCCCGTCAGCGGAAAAATAAGAATTCCGAGAACTATCATCTGTGCCCAGGAAGTGACCAGTGAGTGTGGTCTGTAGCTAAATCCTTTTAAAGCAGACATTATAGCCAATTTCAATCCCAATTCCGAGACTGCGCCAAAAAACGCACTGCAACTGATCCTTAAAATATTCGTACATTTTGGTATACTGGCGAAACAGAATGGAGCGGATTTTTTCGATTATGCACGTGGGTCGGCTTAGACTGAGCATCAGGAGACATTAATCGGGTGCGAAATTTATAAGTCGACAAAATTTTAAAGGGCCGATCTTATGTGCTATTACCGTCAATCTATTCTAAAAATGAAGATTGTTTGGACTGGGTCATTGCTTGAGAAGGCCGCCTACACGTACTGCATGCCAGTCTACTAAGGCAATTCAGTTTTTTAACTAACGCACTCGCTCTGTTTAACTTTAGGCTGAACATCAGGCCTTAATCCGAAGCAAATCTTTCAAGCCCACCAACGTTATCCGGCCGACTTTCCATGTGCCATCACCGTAGAATCTAGTCTAAAATGAAAATATTTTTTTCTGGGTCATTGCTTGGGAAGGTCGATTATACGTACTACACGCCAGTTTATGAAGGCAATTCGGAGGCTGGAATGGTATAAGAAGAAGAATAACAATTTCGAAGCTGGATTCATTTATTCAATGTAATGTTTATTATCGTACTCTACATTAAACTTGGGAATTTTGCGAACAATAGGGTCTAGCAGAAATGCGCAATAATCTTAGTGGCATTTACATCGGCTGAACAATGGAGAAGGAAGATCCGTTTGAACAAGGGCAGGGTGGCTCAGGGGTCAGAGCACCAGATTCCGAAGCAGACATGCTCAGGTTCGAGCTCTGTCCGCGACAAATTCTAGCCAATACGTGATGAGTTCTCAATAATGACGAAACCGGTCTATTGGATGAATTACATTTCTACACTATACAATTCTTAGTTTATACTGACAAGTGTATGTACTTAATGGGTCATGTGTTTATATGAGGTTCGCAACCTTGATTATAGTAAATTATTATATCGTCCCCTATTTGCACATTCCTCACTCAAATATATAGTGAGTAAAGGGCGTAATAAGAGCTCCTACTGATGAGTCGACAGTAAGCACGAAAAGAATTTCACGAGATTAAACTTTCCGTTCATGCTGGCTGTGGTTTATCCTTCTGGTCATATTTGAATTAATTTGTTACTAGGTGCGCAACACCTAATACATACTTTGCATATATATTAGTTCTTAGCCATAAACAGTATCTAAAAAACTATAAATAAACCAGAATCCAATATCCACATTTAAACAATCATCATCGCAGAAGTAAAATGTATTCTGTAATGTTGTTCACTTTACCTGTGCAAACTTTATTTGAATAGAATGGGCAAAAATTGTTGGCACTTAATAGTAATAAAAACAAGAAAATGGCCATGTATGAGGATGATGTGTCGTGTATGGCGACGTTAAATAACGCATTAAAACACGAATACTTGACAAATACAATCGTTTGATCAGCCATTTGCAAAAAAATCTTCTTGTCGCATTTGAAAATCAATACTTCACAAATGCCCCAGTTTGTAAAAAAATGGCACGTGAATATGAAAACGTAGGTTCATTTGACATTTGTAAATTCTACTAGCAAGATAATTTTAAGTGGTTTTTTCGAAACAGCGTTTTATTTCCGCTATTTAGCTTGATTCTTTGAAAATTATGATAAGATGATAGGACTTAAAAAGTTTCACTTTGGCAATAGCTATTCGAAATGAAAAAGTACGCACAAACGATCAGAGAATCAACATGCAAAATTCAAAATAAACTAACTAGAGTATCATGTGCAAAGTAAATATTACTTATAAAATAAGCACACTCATTCCAGCACTCACATATACACACCTAAATATCTGCCAAAAAATTTCATACGTTTTCAAATGAATTATGAAATAAACAAGAAAAGTCTGGTTACAAATTTTTTATTTTAGGACCAGGAGTAAATTATAAGAGCATCTGCAATAGTAAATATTATTGTGTTTTAGATGTTACGCACATAGTAAAAAATAGTTCAAATAGAACCAGAAGAATAAACCAAAGTCAGCATTAACAAAAGGTATAATCTCATGTTCACATTCGTTTCGTGCTTACTGGCGAATCGTCAGTAGGAGCCGGTATTACACTTTATGTCAACTATATGTTTGAGTGAGGAATGTGGGAAAATAGGACAGTACAATCTCTTATACGAATGTGCAAACCTGCAGTATTGAAGCTAACTTCATATAAAGTCTTCGACAATGCTACTTCAAAGCCAACTCACTATATATAATATACGCCGAACTAGTAAAGGATGCACACCCTAATATTGACGAATAGTTACCTGGTACCAACGCAAATTGTACCTGAATGAAATGGCGAATTCACAAATTATGTGCTGTTTAATCAAGTATGGTGAATCTTGTTAGTGTTGGTTACATTTGTTTGAACAAATTCTTCAAATTGCATAAAAATTAATACCATATTTTATGTAAACAATGCAAACTTAATATAAATGAATGTTATTGTCACCAAGTCTGAAAATGGTACCAGCATAATGGATTTCATGATACGCTAAATTTCACTAAATTTGAGTATTATAGCTACTTATGAACACCTGTGACTCAGGCAAATCAAAGCACTCTGGTTTTGATCGATATCAGTGATCACATTTCGGGTTAATCAGGACACCATTCAATTAAATATCTAATAGTTACATACTTTTCGTTGCGAAAAACTTAGACGAATAAAGTTGGTAATCTTTAGCATATATTGAAATCCATTATGTTGGTACCAGGTAACGACTCGACAACAATAGTGCTGGAAAAATTTACAAGCTTGCTATATAGTGAATTGACTTGAAAGTGGCATTGTCGAAAACTTTATATAAAGTTAGCTTCAATACTGCAGGTTTACACACTCATATAGTAGATTGTACCGTCCAAATGTTCCACATTTCTCACCCAAATATGTAGTGGGTAAAAGGCGTAATACCGGCTCCTACTGATGAGTCACCAGTAAGCACGAAACGAATTTAAAAAGAGATTAAAACGTTACGTTCATGCTGTTTTTGTTTTATCCTTCTATTTGTTACCAGGTGCGCAACACTCTAATACAATACTGTATATATATATATATATATATATATATATATATATATATATATATATATATATATATCTTAGCTCTCCACAACAACATGTAACAATACATATAACTGTGTTTGCAGCCTCCTAATTGCAAACTTCTTTTTATTTTAAAGCATAAACTCATTTATAAAGCAAGTTGAAATAACAACGGTAAAATGGCCATCGATTTCGTAAGATCTCTGCCAGACTGAAATATCGGTTTGTATATAGAAAATTGGGTAAAACAAACGTAGATAAATTTTAGAAAGATTTGTGCGCCGCGTGACGATGATTCATTTTTTTTTGCAAATATCTCGCTTCCGTCGAAACATTTATCTGACCGTCACCGAAATTCTTCTTCACATTTTCTGATTCATAACGTTTTACATTATAACACAATGCGGAAGCAAAATTACACATTACAAGCAAACAGACGTGCGCGCACGTACATAATTTATCCAGTTAATGTACAGGTTTCTTTTATCTTTTTGATTACGCAGAAAATGAGTCAAAAAAAAAAGAGAGAGAGAGAGAGAGAGAGAGTTAGAGTTAGATAAATATAGAGTACGAATGGTGCAATTGATGACTTACACAATGTAAATTTCTGATAATGAGAACTCTGGTAATTCGCCTGCTTTTATGGTGATTTTTAACAACGCGTTCTGAAATGGCAGAACAGTTGACCGATTTTCCAATTTCCTGCAGTCTAAAATGCTGCTTGATTTTCTTCTTTAATAAACGGCTAGTCTTGCCTAGAAAGAGGTCTGATCAGCTACAACATGTGGAAAAATAAACAGTATGGAATGTTCGATTCTAAGATGGCAATTCTTTGCACTCCCATCTATCAGGCGCGTTTAAAGAAAAAACATACATAAGTTTCCTATTAGGAATCCCAGGGAGCAGTGCTTGAGGAAATATTTCACACAAAGTGGTCCTTTGCTTGGTTTAGGTTTCATAGTTTTTTCTTTGTAAATTATACAGCATGTCTGATTCAGTAACCCTTTTTGGATACGCATCTGGACACCGCTAGCTTTAGGCACTGATTATGCAGAAGGATAAGTTAGGTATCGTATATTTTTGAAAGTAAGGGCTGCGTTACGATAGCGAACATAGTAACTTTAATTATAATAGTTGAATTATTTCAGACAAAGAGAAAGAATTTTTCCGTTTGGAAAAAAATGTTGTATATCACCAAATGATTAAAAGAAGACTGCAGAGATAAGACGAACCACACACTGGAGAGTTTGTATGATGATGATACATTAGGAATGTCAGAAAAGGACTCATTTTTTGTTGAAATCTGAACTATATGTCGCCTATAAGTATTTTGAAATAAGACACAAGCGATTCAGTTTCCTAAAAAGAGAGAACGTTGAACCTATTACAACAGAAAGAAGCAGCATTTAATTTAGTCCTTAATAATATTAGTCAAATAAGCAACACTTTTAGTAACGAACACAAATTCAAACTGTGCCATAAAGGCAGGGCAGAGACTATTTAAGATAAAACATGGCGTACCATTACGAATGCACGCAAGAGGGCAAAAAATAGTACGAATTGTAATGAAGATGAAAATTTATAGTTAAGCTAATCAATTGGTATACATGGCGTCTGCATGTAAAAGGGAAGCCAGACTAGCGTCTCAAACCTTAACAAGGTGTGGATGACGTTGTGCGCATTTATAGTCAAAAAAGGCCATAAATTTCGTGGCTATACATCAGTAAATCATCGGTATATTATGAAGGTTTAATGTTGTGTAAAATTAATGGTAGTAGTAGTTTCATCAGCACGTTATGCCGGTGTAAAGTAGTAGTTGCATTATTATATTATGTCGATGTAAATCTGCATAGGATTAGTAGTTGTACCAATGTATTATGCTACAGTAATTCTATGAGGTAGGAGTAGTAGTAGTATTAGTAGTAGTAGTAGTAGTTGCATTATTAAATTATACGTATGTGATGTCGTGTAATGCTGTGTAGTAGTAATTGCATCGTTACAGTATTCCGGAGAACTGCTTTGTTGTAATAATGGTAGAAGTAGCTGTATCAATATATTATGCTACTGAAATGTTGTTTAGTAATAATTGTATTAATGTATTGTCAGTTAAAATCTTTATAGTAGTAGTTGCATCAGTATATAATGCTGGTACAATACTGTGCGGTAATATCAGTAGTAATATTGATAGTTGCATTAGCATATTATATCGGTGTAATGCCGTATATTAGTATCAGTAGCTGCATCAGTATATTATACTGGTGTAAAGCCACGCGGTAGTAGTAGTAGTAGTGTTAGCACTAGTATATTAAAGTGATGTATTGCTGTGAATTAGCAGTAGTAGTGGTGGTGGTAGTTGTAGACACCTCAGTATATTATGCCAATGTAATGCAATTTAGTAGTAATAGTAGTCGCATCAGTATATTATGACACAGTAATGCAGGATATTAATAGTAGCGGCATCAGTACATTATGCTGGTATAATGCTACGTAGTTATAATAGTAGAGGTTGCATTAATTTATAATATCGGTGTACAATAGTATTGGAGAAGTAGTTGCATCAGTATATCATGCTGGTATAATGCTGAGTGGTAGTAGTGATAGTTGCATTAGTATATTGTATCTGTGTAATTCTGCATATTAATAGTAGTGGTGGTAGTTGTAGTCACATCATTATATTATGCCGGTGTAACGCTGTTTAGTAGTAGTAGTATTAGTAGTAGTCAAATTAGTATATTATGAAAATGTAATATTGTTTGAAAGTATTAGTAGCAGTAGCTGCATCAGTACATTATGCCGGTGCAATGCTGCTTATCATTGTTACTAGTAATAGTAGATGCATTAGTAAATTAGGCCGGTGTAATGCTGTGTAGTAGTAGTTGCTGGTGTAATGCTCAGTAATAATATTAGTAGCATTAGTATATTATTTCGGCCTAAAGTTGTATAGGAGCAATAGCTACATTAGTATATTATGCAGGTGCAATGATAATTGGTATTAATAATAGAAGTAGTAGTGGTAGTTGATTTTGTAGATTAAACCTGTGTAGTAGTGGTAGAAGCTGCATCAGCATATTATGTCGGTGTAATGGTGTATAGCAGTAGTAGTCGCGTCATTATATTATGACAGTGTAGCGCCGTGTAGTAATAATAGTAGTAGCTGCATCAGTGAATTATGGCAGTGCAATGCTGTGTAGTATTTGAAGCGGTAGTTGCAATAGTGTATTATGTCTGTGATAAGTTGTGCAGTAATGTTAAAAGCAGCTAGAATATACGCCTGACAAAGATGAAGTGGTTGAAACAAGCAACTTGCCATTACTGTGGAATCATATGTCAATGATCAATAATCTACAGTACAAACTGGCAGATGAAGTAATGACAGTCTTTCAGCTATTATAAATTTATTAACATCGACTCCATTACATATACAACTACACTAGTAAAAGGTACTGAGCCCAGATTGAAATTAACTCACTGCTCGGCCAGAATTTGCCAGTACTTGATGAGTTCCCAATAAGGACGAAACCGGTCTACTGGATGAATTGCCTTTTCTACACTATACAATTCTTAGTTTATACCGACATATGTAAGTAATTAATGGGTCAGGTGTTCATATCAAGACCGCAACCTTGATTATAATAATTGTTATCACCACCCGCGCAACCAATGTTCGTTTAATTATAAATTTAAGTTAGAAACAATTGTTAACTCGGTTTACTTGCTTGATTCATTAGTTTGTCTTTTAAAATTTGTGATGATGAGTATAATCTCATGCACATTCGTTTCGTGCTTACTGGCGACTCATCAGTAGGAGCCGGTATTACGCCCTTTAACCACTATATATTTGGTATAAGAATGTGGAATAATAAGACGGTACAATCTCCTTCCTATTATTCCACATTCTTTGACCAAATATAAGAAGTGGTTAAAGAGCTGCAATACCGGCTCCTACCGATGAAGTCACCGCAAGCACCAGAAACGAATGTGCATGAGATTATACTTTCCGTTCTTGCTGCCTTTGGTTTATCCCTCTGGTCACAACTGAACTAATTTGTTACTAGGTTCGCAACACCTAATACATACTTGCATATATATTAGCTCTTCGCAACAAAAAGTATTTAAGCAAATTATATATTCCAACGTTAAAGAATGTTATTTAGCCTCCTAGATGGCATACTTTCGATTTTATTAGAGTTCACTGATGATTAATACGCTGAATTTAAAATATTATCAGGTTAACCAAACTGTATGCTAAAAATGTACTAAAGAATATTCAATCATGTTCATTGGTCAACATTTCACATATCGATAGAATAGATAGATGCAATCTATTAGAGTATACTAACATTACTTCTTTATATCAAGGTTGCGATCTTGATATAAACACCACAACCATTATGTTCATACATTTGTCAGTATAAAATAAGCATTGTATAGTGTATAAAAGGCAATTCATCCAGTAGACCGGTTTAAACCCTATTGGGAACTCATCACGTACTGTCCAGAATTTGCCGCGGACAGGGCTCGAACCTGGGCACATCTGCTTCGGTATTTCTGCTCTAAACACTGAGGCACGCTACTGCACACTACACACCATTTTCAGTTTTACACATTTTCCTTATTTATTAGCGTTTCATCTAGGTGCAATCTAAATGACATACCTTTATAACTGAAGTTCCAACTCACAATACCAAATCTGTCATTATAGAATAGACACCACGCTACATAGGGAAGTGATATTGAAATGAACATTTATATAACTAAACGAACATTGGTTGCGCGGGCGGTGACAAAAACCGTTAATTAAAATACATGCCATTCCAATCTGTTGTTGTCAACATTCTTATTATTAATAATTGTATATAAATATTAAAAAAATACATGATTAAAGATTTTAATGACGTGAACTAACATGTTGAATTAACTTGCATGCGCGAATACCCTCAGTCAAATGCGGTCTTCTTCAATATTTTGATCTTGGCAAAGAAGAAAGATAAATTAACGGAGAAAATACCGCGAAAACAGACACGGATTAAAGATAAAACCTGTAAAGAAGCTGTACATTGCGAACGTTGTCAGTTGCAGCCTTCTCTATGCGTACTTAAAAAGCCGAAGTAAATTTTACATTAACAGACAAAAACTGGTGACCTACGTGTGCGCCTGTGCACATTTTGCTTTCGGTTTTTGTACAATGTATGCATCTTGCTTTCGGCTTTTGTACAATATATGCATTTAACCAAATTTAAACTGCTTCGCCTGCCCAAATTTACTATAAAACAGATTAGATAATTCCATTAGGATGAGATATTACAAACAAAACAGCCTTTTATGGGTTTTTGTACAAAACATGTCTTTAAAATGAAAATTATTGCTTCATTATTAGTACTAACACACAAAAATACCAGAACTCACAAGCATACATAGCATAAAATGCCATAGCTCGCTCTTACCAAGTCGAGGGACTAATCTTCTCATCCAGTTTAAATTGATGGAACGCTATAGAAAAAAATAAATTTTGTGCATGGTGTATTTAAAATTCTACATTTTCTCATAGCTTCGTACACGGAACAAAGTAATTGTTAAACTAACATTGGTTGCGCAGGCCGTGATAACAATTACTTTTAATTAAAGTTGTGATCTTGGTGCATACGCCAATCCCGTTATATGCGTACACTTGTCAAATTAAACTAAGCACTTTAGAATTTAGAAAAGGCAGTTCATTCCGAAGGCCGGGTTCGTTCTTATTGGGAACGCTTCACATGCTGTCCAACAAACGTGTCCATTTTCGTGTGCTGTCCGCGACAAATTCTGGAACGTACGTGGAGAGTTCTCGACAAGGACGAAACCGGTCTATTGGAGGAATTGCCTTTTAAACATTATAAACTGCTTAGCTCGTACTGACAAATGTATGTACATAAAGGGTCAGGTCATATCAAGATATTAACCTTGAATATATTAGAGATTTCTTGTCGTTTTGACCCAAATGTGGAAAATTGACAAACGATACAAAACAGAAGATGGAGATAAGAAAAGACAACGGACTTTAAAGTTAACATAAAATCGTTAAAATAGTGATAGGAAAAGAGACGACTTTCGCACTCTGCTAAAAGCTGAATAAAGTTTGACTTATGAGCATTATAAGATAAGACGCAAAAATACCAGTTTACTAAAAAAAGAGCACATGGAAATTATTGAAAAATTAAGAAACAACAATGAAATTCAATTATTGACACCAAACAAAGATTCAAGCATCGCTTCCATGTTGCCAAATGGTTAAATTAGTCATACAGACAACATTTTAAAGCGCGTAAAATTTAAAAAATATCAAGTTAACAAAGGCTAGTCACAGATTAGTTAAATTTCAATATGGCATGTAGTAAACAATGCATTTAAAACAAGAAAACATTGAACGTATAATACGATGCTCTATATTGCTTCCATTTTTTTCTTTAAAAACATATACATACAGACCAACTTAATCCAGTTTTCTTTTTCTAAATTCAATATAGAAAGTTCGAAATATGTCATCCCTGATGAGATCTGGTAGATGAAATTAATTTTTTAAACAGCACGTTATATATATATATATATATATAAAATATATATACTTCCATACACAATACATTTCTAAATTTACTTTGCTATTGACATAGTTTCGAATAATATGTGCACAGCTGTTATTTTTGGTCCTCGAATAATCTACTAAAAAAATCTTTGTCTTTTAAGCAATATTGTTCTAGGCTTTAATTAACGAAATTTCACAAGAGAATCTAATTTTCGCCTCTGTATATATGTATTTCTACATAAGCACGTGTCATAAATACCTTGTTGAAATAATGCTGAAGCTCTTAAGAGTACAATCCTTATGATTTTACATGTAAAATACAATAATTCCAAATGTGAATAGCTACCAATGCCAGATCAGGGATTGTTAAAGTATATATGGAATATTAATATATTCGGGCGATGGGAATAGATGACCTAATGACCTTTGACAGCGAACGATTATCAATTAATTTTTTCAGTGAAGAATCTTATTTTAAATGCCGACATATATTGCCAATTAGTAGCAATACTTATACACAGCCAATTACGTTCATGGGTTTCTTACAGAACTGCAGCTTTAGAATATGTCTAGGGTAATGATCTTGATATACGTATATACACATTCGTTCATAGACTTAAACGATGTCCTAAAAATCTGTCCACTGTGCGCATGATGAAAGTATTCTAGACTGTAATTGAAAGTGAAGCGTCACCAGTCAAGTTTGGCGTAATTCATTCATGAATGTGACGAATGATAAGAATTGTATTTATGGCTATTTCAACTCAGAAAATAAGAAACAAAAATTTTTTTACTTCCGTACAAGGAACGGTTGTTACTAGGTGCGCAACACCTAATACATAATTGTATATATATATATATATTAGTTATCCGCCAAAAATAGTATCTAAATGAATTTATTGTGTAGTTTATTAAGCGACGTGACACATGAAACGGTTAACGCTAATACTGGCCAGAATTCGCCATTTTTAAGCCCAGACGGATTCAAAGTAAAATTATATTAACAAAATAGAAAATATTTTCAATAAAATTGTGAAAACAATTTAATATGACCGTACATAAACACACACACATTCATAAATAAATATATGCATGCAACACGAAAGCATACATAAAAATATGTAGAAGTGTAGACATTAATATACACACAAACACGTACATACATACATACAAACACACATACATGCGTACAAAAAATATGAATACATATATAAGTACATGCCTAAACACATACAAACATGCATACATATATACATGGATAAAATTATAAACAAAGACTTACATCTGTACACAGAGGGTGGAGAGAAACGCATGCCCCTAACATAGAATTCACCAGGTTTCACCATTGGACCCTGTTTACAGCAAGGCTTCAATAGATTTCTTCCCATTTAGGCGGCAGTTTTTAGTAAGGGCATCGTACAGCGTGATCAAGCGACCGATATCGGAAATAATTGTATCTAGTAACAAGATTGGTGATTTGCGTTCTAGCCATCCATCAGAATTGCCTCGGAAGTCTGGCGAACAAGATGTTTAATTGACCTTCTCACACAGTGTCTCAACAAAAAAAACGACGTTTTGTAACAAGGTTCTAAGGTGATCGTAAATCAAAAAAAAAGAAGAGAACTGGTCGGTTTGGTAATTTTGCTATTGTGGCCTCCTAACGCCCAACTGGTGATTAATTTAGCCAAACTAGTAATGCATTGACATACAACGCAATCCAGGCGTTAGCAAACATAGTGGGTCAACTTATAAGATTCCGCAGCATAAGGAATGACGAACATTATGCATGACTTGAAGAACTCGGTCTGGTATTTTGTGAAACAAACAGACGATTCCAGTGATTTTCCCAACTTGCCAACGGAAGCTGCAACGAGGCCAATACGTCTAAAAATTTCGACAGAAGCCAATCTGTCTGGTTGTAACTACAGATCAAAGATAAACAAACTTGTTTTCGGGATCTCAGGCTCTGTATGAAAATTGACGAAAACGGACGTTTCGAAAGATTTTAGTTAAAGACCATACATAATGTGCAAGTCACGAACAAAATTAATGGCTTCCAGGAGCTTGTTTTCCTTTTCTGCCATCTGAACAACACCTTCGGCATCTTCAAAGTCAGGAAGTCGGCTTTCACCAACGATCTACAATCCGGTGGGTTTTTTGGTGACCTCCGAAAGAACTGCACGAAAAAATAAAGAAGTTGGGAGCAATTACACATTCTTGTACAATATCGGAGTCAGAACGAAACTTACGAGTGCGAATAAAGGACGATGAGTAATTATAAAAGATTGCAAGTAATCAAATTCAATTTTCATTATGCCATCATGAAACTTAGTTCGCCAAAACATCAGGTGCAAGACAGAATAGGAAGCATCTGAACAGTCCAGAAAATAAAAAAAAGTCGGTTGATATTGCTGGTGGCGTAACTCAATAGTTGGACAGAGAGCTTGAACTGGGTCTTCGCATCCAATTTCCAGCTAAGATCCTACCTGAATTGGCCTAGTTCGTCTCTTAATAGTAGTAACTAACTTCGATGTAGCACACAACAAATTGATACCACAGTAGTTGGCAGGACAGCTACTATCATATTTTATATGGGCATCACAACCGCACTCTTTTAACTGTTCGGAACAGATTAATCTGTCAAGGTTACGGTATTAAGCTTGTGCAGATCCTTATAAAAGAATTTTCACCAAATTAGACAAAATCAAAAGAATAACAATTTATTTCACCGATTGGTCTGTCAATATTCAGGCAGCAAGTCTCCATCATTTCATCAACATTAGGAGCGACAATGATTTACTCCTAAAATAATTCGAGGTCACACCATTTTCAGCATACAGTGGATTGAGACCTCAGAGAATGGAGTGGCCAAAATGACCTTGGCAGATAGAACTCGGAAATAGTCAGATCCAAGTATTCATTTCGAAGAGGCTGCTTTCAACTCTTAAGTACAATCAAAATACTGCTGATTATCTTACGTCCCGTGGCTTATCGCAGACGTTGTCCGAAGCTTACGAAAAAAATAAGATTTCCTTTAAGCTACGCGGCAATTTTCACGTGTTGAAAAATTTTGGTTTCAGAATAGTTAGACAGCAAATTCTCAGGTTTTCTCTTCAGGAAACAAAGCAAGGCAAGGCTTGATTAAGTTTTGTTTCATACAATTCAAGATGTTCGAGCTGATAACATAATTGATGGTTTCGGGACAATTGATATCACCCGTCGGTCGGTTAAATCTTGGTTCCGTTAAATTTCCAGGTGCACAGCGTTTTTTATTTGATTGACTGGTTCTTACTGGTCTCGAGACTTTGAAGTCATTCTTAAACTGCTTGTCCTGAAATATTCTTAAAGATTTTCAGAATTCCTTCCCAGAAATGATTTTAAATAAAAATTTTCCAAAATTTTTTCTGGAAATGATTTTGAATATAAAATTTCAATTTTTTTCTCGAAAATGTTTTTCAATAAAGACCGATAACATTACTACGAAAAAGTCAATTGATTTTAAGAAATATATCAAAACGAAAATCCAGATGTCGTTTAGTACACTATCGACGGTGGTTACTTGTTGTACAGCAGAAGTATAGGCATTACTGAAGGTGTTTTTACATTTTTTAAATCTGTTTCAATGTACGAACATTCACATCGAAAATAAATGATTACATAATTTTCAATCTAATTCTGTAAAATAAAACAAGTCTGTTGTCTGGTCCATTATTTGAAAAGATGGAAAGCTCGTGATAATTTATCGCCTCCTGGATAGAGAACAACCATAGTCCTCTTATCAGAATATGGCCAATCTGAGAGCAATGGCATATCCCTGTCACAGCTGCATTGTTTATATTGAAAGACATCGTGGCAAGATGTCGTCTGTTGCGCAAACGGATTGAGTTTACCACGACTATGTTATGGCAAAAAGCAGAACTGGACAGGCTGGTTTCATTTAAGATATTTTTAGACAGGGTTTATCCTACTACAGCTTCTTTTCCAGCCAAATCTTGACCTAATTTGGTGTTGGAACCATAAAGTATTACTACGATGTTCAAATGCTTCTCCAAGTCAGAGGCCATATCTGATAGATTTTAAAGAGACTATTATTTTTATTAGCAAAATGGCCGACAATTGTTACATAGAAGTTTATGAATCCGAGTATAAATTTTCCTACGCGTAAAGTTGCCTAGGCCGAACAAGATTTTGTAGCTCTCGAGTTAATTAAAGCTTACGGTGCAACACCGGATAGCAGAGAAGCAGCAACATGCATGGCTGAAACACTCGCATTTGGATGGAAGAATCGTCTCTTTCATGAAACAGACCCGAATGAATAATACTGTGGCGTGCCCAAAGCAAATCTAATCTCCTAGAGACACAGTGGATGCTAAACCTGCGAATTTTACCAGCAGTAAAACACCGAATAACACACAAGACAAAAGCCCACACTTTCCAATAGGTTTGGTGTTTAGAGAAATGGCCATTATGATCCCATTTTATCCGATGCATAAAATTTTTGTAAACATTGACTTTCTTCTATTCGTCGAATAATTAATCTTACTGAGAAGTCACACTTACACCAGATGAATCAACTTTTAGTAAGATTTTAAAACACGTTGGACTTAATGCGACAGCGTTTGACATTTCGTTCAAAAGACTCCGTAATAACACATTTATTGATTAATCTTTTAGTTTTTATATATTATATGGATACCTTATTGCTACACCGATTGAAAATAAATATAATGAGCATGCGCCGATTTCATTCTATAATATTTAATTCTTATAATAAGGTGAGCATTGCAAAGCTGAATATTATTCAAGTTTCAACGGGATTACACCTATCCTTTGGTGTAAATAAATATAAATGCATGTAGGCACACAAAATAAACACATACCTGCAAAATGAAAGTCTATAGAAAAGATAAATTGGCACTCACAGTAGAAAAATCGAATATGTTGGCTAAAACTTGTCTAGTTTAATTATTCATGCTTTCAGGTAAGCATGCGTTTGAAAGAAATCTGCAGCTAGTAATGTGTATAAGTAAAAAAATTTCGGTTGATTCTTGGTTTCAGAAAGGAACATTTTAAAAATGACTGAAAACGAATAAAGAACCAATTTTGATGCAAGAAGTTAAAGGAATAAATCAAATTAACGCTACAGAATAAACTTCATCATATATCAGTAATGATAAATAAATGTGTTTTATGGTAATGAATTCATATTTGCCCTGTATTGAACATTTATATGACAATTAATAAAATATTTCTGATATTTGCCATCCAAACGATTAATTAACTTAAGTCAATATTTATTAACAGTAGTTACGTAACACGCATTGCATTTCGCACGAGAAAACTATAATGCAGAAATGTTTCAAGAAAGCACACATACATAAAAGCACAGTCAGGATGATTGAAAACACACTCAATAAGTGGTTTTGACATTTTAACTACAGATAAAAATAAAATATTGCGGAAATGACTTGGGCTTACGCTGAAACGTGTAATTCGCATTAAACCAATGACAGACTTTGGCTGCGTGCATTTCAATTACCGTATAATAGACCGACCACATCACTGAATGAATACAGACGTTGTTCATAGGATATATTTCTTCAGGGACAAACCAAAAACTGGATTGCGGAGAAAGAACATATATGTGTGCTAGGCATGGCGTATCTAGTTACAAGTTAGTTCATTTAGGACAGGAAAATATGCTAAAGTCAGTATGAACGCAATGTGTAACCACGCAAACGCCTGCGGTTAGTGCAGTCCAGCTGTTGATCAATAGAAACTAGTACTACGCCCTAAGCCTATAAAACATTCGGTGAAGTAATATAGGAAAATTAATCTTTTCAATCGACCCAATAGTAGCGATCAAATAAATATTGAATTCATCTACTAGTCAAAATATTTAGTAGGTTTGAGGCGTAGTGTAAACATCAACTGGTGAGTAAGCAGTAAGCGCAAGAGAATACACTGCTTTTCATGCTGAATTTGGCCATATTATTTATTACAGGAAAACGTGAATAGTGTAACACCCAAGTCTGCAAACATTTCTTTCGTAATGGCGGCTTCTGTGTAGAAGTTGGCACTTCGCCCGAAACAGAACAAGAAATGCTTAGTCAAGTAAAGTTGATCAATTTGGCAGAGAAGTCTCCATCACGTATGCGTCTACCAAAAATAGCAAAGTATATTTCAAATAAAGCCATTGATATTACTACATTAAATAAAATAAAGTACGTAAAAACGCCGTAAACTTTACCAAAAAGATAACCAACAGCTGTTCTGAACATATGTTACAATGCGGATAATTGGTAGTGATGACGGGTAATAACAGCGCTAGTTAATCATTGTGTCATAGAATGAAAGAATACAACCATTTTTAACGTGTAGAATGTATAACTAACCTTAGCCATGTAAATAAATTTTAATGGAGTTTTGAATAGAAATCATCTGCGGAGTAATATGACATTATTGCTAGAATTATTTCGCTGTGAAGAAATTTGAGTTTTTTATGTTTCAGCAGAAAAGTTCAATCCATAAAACAACTTTTCGCAAGGGAGCACATTCTACGCGTTTTGGTAGATAACTTGTAAGTTTATATGATAGCGATTGCACAAAAAGGCAACATGGGATTAATAAAAAATGACACTTTCGGAAATTGATTCCTACGTATTTCGATAATATTCATATCTATACCAATTAATCGGCAGATTGGAGCTAGGTGTAATAGTCAACATAAGTTATTTTAAATCTCAAATACGAAAATAAAATTCATATCATAATTTAAAAAATTTCTGAGCAATAAATGCTTCAAATGGGCTTGACATAAAGGAAGAGAATAAATGCATAAAGATATGCAAAGACACACAGATACATCGATAGATAACAGATGTATGTCTACCAAATTAATCGCTCGAAAAGAACTTGTGGTTATATATATATATCTTATTAGAAAGAAAAAACACGTTAATTTAAATGTGGATAATGGCCATTTATTTCGAGAATACTAAACTTCACTTTACAATCTTTCATTTATTTACATCCTGGATTTTCATTTGATTATGTGGGTGGTAACTAGTCTGACACGGTTTTACTTATAATTCTTGATTAGATTTATTATTAAGTGTATATTTGTGTCTCTGTCTGTTTGCAAAGTGATGTCTAAAATCTCGTCATTTGTGTATTCAAGCATGTCACGATTTGCGATCGTGGGTTGTCCTAAACTTACAATTTAGAGGCGACGCACCGGCCTCAAAAATTGCAGTGTAAAAGGTAATATCACATTTAGCACACAGAGAATCATGAGGTTGGATACCAAAAATCAATAACTAATTCTCTCCAAATCATTCATAGCCTAAAAATTCTAATGTATGTGCGGTAGCATTTATATTTGACGTACGAAGAAGCAATTGATAAACAGAATCCAGAAATATTTACCGCAAAAAATATTTAAAAAAAGGTTTGACATTATCAGGAAATTTAGCTATTTACGATCATATATTTGAAAGGAGGACCTCAGTCAATTTGAAGAATTACTCAAATATACATAGAGCAAAATCAGAAAAAGTATTATATATTTATGAACCCTTCATATCAAAGAACAAACACTTGGCCTAAATTACCTGATCTGCGTTTTGATTAACACAGCTATTATTGCTTCAGTAATTTTCTTTCTTTAAAATAATTCGGCTACCTTTATCGGTAGCCTTCTTCATTTTGTTCAATCCTCACAAGTTTAACAAATGAAACTAATGAAGCAAGCGCGTTATTTCCTCTACCGATAATATTTATACTTCAGACTGACATTTCACTAGATATTTGCGTGTCACATGTGTGTGCGCATTTCCGTAAATGTTATGTTCATCTAAGTGAGCCTAGAGTGGATGAATAAGAATTTACCATTTGCATGCTTTAACTATTTGTTTTATACACTCCGCGTAAAATGTCGTAACTGAGATTGCCCGCACATTTTCTGGTCGGGGGAGATCAATAATTTAGAAACACTCGTCATTATGAGCGATAAAATTAGAAGTCCGAATGACCAATGCACGTGTTAAATTTCAATTCAAACCACACAGGATGTACTCAGGATAGACTTGTTAATATCAGTTATTGTCATAATTTTAAATAGGCGCACGCCACGAATGTGTATGTGTATGTGTACATAACTAAAATGATTCAGGTAATATAAATGATACAGATTTACGTACATCTAAATGAAACTACAGTCAATAGACATTAATTTACCCTTTGCACGCGTCAGACTGATTATTACTTCTAAATATTTGAAATGCTGTATTATTAGAATGATCTCAATAGGTAGGGTGGGGGTGCAAGACACAAAAATAAGTGTTCAAATCACTACGACTTTAAAATCAAACGAGTAGTTAGAGATGAAATTTAGAAAGACTATATTCTTAATAATTGATTAGTCATTACTTGAATAATAAGCCCACTAATAAGTCAATCTTAATCCGATGTTCTTAATATTTTACTGGAGCTAGCTTTAGTTTCCAATTCATGCAATCGCCTTTTCCTGCCATTAGCTAATGCGGTATTCCAAATCAAACCTAACGATTTTTCAACAACTGTTTGATTCATAATATTATCTGTAGATTTAATTTCGATAGATTCTGTAATCAAACTCGTCACCCTATTACGACAACATTTTGCTATGCGTTTGCAATCATCTCAGTTAATAGTGTGTCCAGTCTCCACTACATGACGAGCAAGATCAGATTTAACAATATGTCCATACTTACACACAGTTTCATGTTCACCTCTTCTTACTTTGATTGGGCGCCTGGTCTCACCAACATACATGAGACTACAATCGTTGAATTGGATTTCATACATTCCTGATGTTTCCAAGGGTTCAATATTTTCTTTTTGGTTAGTGAGTATAGTGCCTAGTGTAAGGGACTGTTTTAAAATGGTCCTTATATTGTATTTTAAAGCCATTGATTTCACTTTCGTACTTAATATAGAGTCCTGTAATACCATGATCTTGCGCTCTTCCTTCTCCTTGTCCCCTTTTATGTATAAGGATTAAATTTTCTCACGACACCCATCATTGTTGCATCTATTAAATGAAGAGGATAACCTAAATATTCAAAAGTTTCATCAACATGATATTCTATTCGACTGACCACGAATAACAAATCCCAACAAAAATTTACTAGCATTCAGGCAAGGCAAAACACCCACTCGACCGGACTCAACAATCATTCGATCGAATTGGCAACAAACTGAATAAAGAATCTGCACAAACGATACCACAACCATTGTTAACGGCGACAGAAATTTCAAAACAATATGATCATTCAACACCGCACACCAAGTGGACAGACAAGAATGGAGGAACAAGGCGAAACGAAAAACAACACTCGGGTAAAAAACATTCTAACACGTAACAGCCAACAATTCGAAAGGTTGGTTAACTTTGAAAAAATCAAAACAACGAGAAAGACACGTACATGAAAACAAACACAGACAAAGAAAAATGTACATTTAATAATCAGCCTAATCAATAAATATATATATATATGTATACAGTTGGTTTTATATATATATATATATATATATATATATATATATATTCTTTCTTTAAATTCCAAGTACCTAAAATTCACCTTAAGTACATAACATATCAACATTACATATATTGTATACCCACATTTATATGAATATATAAATATCCATACATATACACGTCTACAAAACATATATTTTGCATATCTAAATCAACATATAAGCAACAATGTGAGTTTACCGCACATCTTATATGAATGGCATAAAATACTCATTCATCTACATGTCTACAAAGTCAGTATATATATATATATATATATATATATATATATATATAATATGCATATCTCAATAAACATAGAAGTAAACGTGTAAATTGTCCTCACATCGTGTATAAATCGATAATAACACCCATATATATATATATATATATATATATATATATATATATATATATATATATATATATTTAGGCATCTGGAAAAGTAATTTCAAAAATCGTGACATTATGTATAAGCGTGCATGCCAATCCATACGGTTTACTCATATTTATTCTATAAATGTCAATTTAGATTAGAGTACACATATATGCGTATGCGTATGGATATTTCCGTATTTACATGTGAGTATTCAAGGGCAGTTATTACGGAAAGATATTTAAGCAGGTAAAATTACGTTAGGAAGTAGAACAAATATAAACAGATGTCTTGATAAGGATATCACATTTGCCACAAGTTTTTCTCTGAGAGTATGGTGTCAACACTGAAGTATGGACTGGAAATGAAGTTCCGAAAATTTGGAAATAAACGAAAAATCTTGTTTCAAACGAATTTTCAGACAAGCAGTTTGTGGACGGCTTCATAGTGACGTGACCAGTGAAAACCAATATATGCATCTGGAAGTGTAAATGAAGCGAGAAACATCTCTCGCCCGGTGAATATATATATATATATATATATATATATATATATATATATATATATAATAAAGAACAAAAAATGTTAAATGGAATTATATGTATAAAAATTATCGTTTACACCAGTCCAAATTTAAAAAAAATTACTTATGCCATTTGATCAATTTTGAATGGTAGATTTTCTGACGTTATACTAGAAATACGTGTGTGTGAAATTTGCATATAGAAGAAAGCATTGAATGATACCATCGAATATTTATGGTGATTAATTACAAAAGGCAAATATAGGAAAACCATTATATGAATTTTAAAAAAAACTCAGTCGCAAATTGTAGAAGCTATATAATCATTATCATCACCGCCAGAAAAACAGCAGCATATATAGGCTGATGATTAACTACCGAACAAACAATAGAAAATATAAAACGATAATAGCACCATTAATATTAGTAATAATAAGTTATAATAGAAACAATAATAAGAAAAATAAAATTAATATTAAAAATATAGCAATAAAACTAATTTATTAAAAAAATCATTCGACTATTACCTCTTGCAAATTTAACAAGAATGAAGAAATGTTAAACTCCCATATAATTCAATGATTCCTGGAAAGTACTTGTATATAGATAAAGAGAAATTGAAAATAAAGAACTGCTAAAGTACACGAAAAAACTTACTCATGACTTGCGCATTAAGCACAATATATATTAGATTTTCTTCTACTTGTGGCACATTTTGGGTGCGATGACCTGTATCCCAGTCTTCTGACAGTTGATTTGTAGATAAATTTGTATGATTTGCGACTGCAACGGCCCGATTGTCGCGGATCTGGTCTTCGGCATTATTCACAACTAACTGAACAGTAGTGGCTATTCGAGGCTCCTGAACTGCTTTGATGCAACAACTCATTCGATAGACATCTAAAATGCATTATCAGATTAAAAAAGATGGGAAATTTATGGGGAAAATGATTTTTTGGCTGAGTATACCAAGAGAGATAGTTACGAAGGGGTACGAGATTGACGTGAAAGATGGCTCAAAGGTATGTATGGCGCAAGAGGTGAACATCGTTACCACAATGAAAAATTTAACAGTTAATCATTGATTGCGCAGGTGGTGGTAACAATTCTTTATATCCAGTTTGCGAGCTTGAAGTAAACACCAATCTCATTGCCGTATTGTTCGACGACTGGTTAAACACAATTGGATTGGTATTTATTTCAAGCAGGCAATCTTGATCATATGCGAGAGCTAGCTGGAAAAACGCGAAGTTTATTGGAAGAAATATATACCAATATGACTCATTTAGATGACACTGTCATAGAGAACAATTACGAAATTAGCGCCAAGAGCCCAACTCACTTCGGTGGATATAAAACAAAGGATTTAAGATACGTTAGCTATAAAATGCGCCCTCCGAACTGGTATATAACTTTATTCTTCCGGTTCATAGGTTTAAAAATACGATAATAAAATCCATACAAGTAAATTAACTATCATCACCGTTACCACCATAATAATAGCAATGATCATTATACTAATAATAACCATCTGTTTCATCATCATTATTCTTTTTAGAAACGCCATACACTGCAATCAGCATTTAAAACATGAAAATTCGCTGACGCATGAAAAAGAAAAATATTCCGTTTTATATAACCAAGAAAGGAACTCAACGTCACCAAATCCTATCAAGGACAGATGAATTAAACACACAAATACACACACAGTATGTCACCGAATGTAATCTGGACGTCTACTGCTCGTATGCTCGCGTAAGTTATGCTTCAGTATAAAGATGGTTTTGTTGTAAGTCGCGTTCTCTGAAGATTTAAATTGAGCTGGAGCATGTGAATCGGGTAGGTTATAACTTATATCTACGAAACAAACATGATCATCATAGTTCTCATTAAGGACGAATTGTCTTTTCTACACTATACAATACTTCGTTTATACTGCCAAATGTATTTACAAAATGGGTCAGGTGTTTATATCAGGATCAGAACCCTGATAAAAGTGATGATCATCAGACAACAACTATGCTCCAATTGGAAGCTGCAGAATAAACAATTAACAATGTATAATATCAACTTCCTGCATGCGGTCAGTTTCGTTCAATCCACCCGTACAGGAGCGATAGGAGCGCAAAACGTTATAAAATAAGGTTTTTTAATTAATAAAGAAAGATAATTCAAAGAAAGTTCTGCTATAATCAAATGTCCAGTAAATAACGATTGGAATTTATGTTTTTTCTTTTAGTGAATACAAAATAAAAATCTATGAGGATCAAAAAAGAAAAGTATCTACATGTTGTAAAGGTAAGCGCCTGCTTAACCATCGCAAGTAGCTCCACCATCCAATAACCGACTCGCTCTCATAGCCTGACTTATATGCTATAGGCTCCTTCCCTTCTAGCGTTGGTAAAGTTAGCATATTCCACCTAGAATGACTACCCGAGTCCAAATGAAGAAATATAAACAACAAATGACGGTTTAAATAATAGGGCATAGAAACAAAAATAGCACAACAATGTCGGCTTATGTAGCTTCATTATGGAACAACTCACAAAATAGCGATCAATAAACGGTGTATCCGCATAAATATTAGTTGGGCATGTAAGTCAGAAGTTCACCTATAAGGAGAATAACTAAATAGTGTCTACGTAACTCTGCATTATTCTAGCCATCAAGGAGGCCTAAATAAAAATACACACAGAATAAACATACAGGCCGAAACTCAAATAGGAGAAGCTAATTAAACAGTATATAACGCTAATAGCGTGGGTGATCTAAAAGAAATCAGAAAATATACATCAGCTCAGAAATTTAATAGAATATATAACTAAATAGTTTCTAACGCTAACGACCACCTTGGCTCTCTAAAATCAATAAACATAAAAGCATGTAGAATTATGTACATGAAATCCATATTTAAAACAGCCAAACAACTGAAAACAACCATGATGATGATGACAAACCAGGTAGACAGTCGGCTGTTATCTGCCAGGCAATCAGCTATGTTTAGCTGCACTACTACATATGGATGTTTGCCGTAACAATTATCCATTATATGATACTTTCGAGTCAAATGTCTAGCTGTAGTATCAATGAACCACATTAAACACAACAGAATTTTAAACGAGAATTATATACAGATTGGCAAAATTAAACTATTTGCGCAAGTTGGAAAATCGAGTGGTATTTAAGTCAACATTTAGCTCTATCCCGATTTTTATGAATGCAAACTCATAAACGAGTACAGATTGTACAAAAGCATCTAAATAGATGGAAACATCTTAATCGAGCAGAAGAGTTTGCTTAATCTGTATTACAGGTATTATTTGTTTTAAACTGATGAGCCTTCAGTTTTACCTTTGGTAAATACAAGATTGTCGAGCTAAGAAGCCAAATGAATGAATACAGCCGATTTTCATGGAACTCGACGTAACAAATTCGATGTTTATAGGGGCAATTTGTCTTATTGGCTATTGTTCTATTCTACCTAGTAATATAACACTAAAACGCGTAACGATTTAGGCAATCCAGTGCCCTCATTTTTGTTCTGCATAGTTCAGCCAATAGCAATCAATTGTCCTCATTTTTTTCTGCCACTAGTAATCAAACACGTGATAAGTTAAAAAAATCCACATTATATTAAAAACAAGGAACAGGTAAGTTATCAATTCTCTGTCGCGAATTGTTTTAAACTAAGCGGTCATTAACTGCACGGGTGGTGATAACAATTTAAAAATAAAGTTTACGTGCATGAGATAAACATCTATATTTTTGAAGCAGCTGCCTTATATATAAAATCTATTGTCAGTTACACATGCTGATGTGTGTTAACCACCCATGGTCATCATTAGATCAAGATCCCAAGCAGACAAATGAGAATCAAACGACAGGATATATGTACATATGAAGTGTGCGTTTTGAGCAAAACTGAAAAAAATATCATAAAAAAATTAAATATTCATATTTAGCATTTATAAAAAAACTCAATTAAGCAGAAGTTCATTGCACGCAATCTTGTCCACTTAAGGCTATGCGGCAGAAAAGAATCACATCCTAACTGCTAATGTATTGCTGTGCTGTCTGCTCGTCTGTTTCTGCTAATGCACGATTGATGCTCAATCCTATGAGAATAATTTTTTGGATTTAAAATGCATCAATACAATAGACTACAGTTACAAATTTTATTTACGGAGGTGCGTAATATGGCAAAATTACCGTCCGTTGAACGTAGTGTTGTGCTACTGGCACTGTATGATAACAAGTAAGAACGGAAAAACGCAGACGATACTTGTGTCAGTTGTTACAAATGGATGAAGAAAATTTCTTGCTTTAGCATATTGTAAATCAGGGACATCGGCTTAAAAATGGCATTTGTATAAAGACAACTTCAGCAGCGAGTAGTACATGTATTTTTTTATTACTCTCACGACATATAAAAGTCAAATTATGGAAACGGCAAATTGAAGAGAAAGAGTGAAAATGAAAAATAAATTCAGTCTCCAAATTTATATTAAAAACCTGTACCAAAAATCTGATCAATTAATATTTAAGGCGAGTTTATATGTTTGTTCATTTAAAAATGTCCAACATAACTTTACGGGAATGTTTTTAATAAGCACTTAATATTAGAAATGACAAAATAAATGCAGTTACTTAAAATGATACTAATAAATAAGTAAAACCGACTGCCTGAGTGTAATAGTTATATATCATTAGTTACAGGAAACTAGTTTATGTGCAATTGTTTAATACATAATGTGCAATTAATAACAAGTGAGTTTAAATAGGAAGAGAGTTCTATGCCAGAAAAAATGAACGGAAGGTATAATCTCATCTCGTAAAATTAATATAGTTACATTTACGACGATAGTACGGTTTTAATTTGCTGTTTTATCCTGAGTGATGTAATACCCGGTTGACTCTCATGTTCATTTAACACGCTGCCGACAACTAAATTCCACTGGACATTTTCACCTTGTTTTTTAACCAATTATGTGTTGGGCTAAGGTTATTGTGCTTTCAATTAATAAAAAGCCAGTCAATGAAATAACATATATAACAAATAAAAAGCATTTAGGGGCACGTTAAAAAAGCACACTTACGAAAAACACCCTTCTCGGTATAAATAAATTTATTTTCGAGCATACAACAAATAATTATTTGCCGAAATTTGTCTAATCTTGTTAACTATAGGCCACAGGATTGTTTTCTTCTTCGGCCAATAAATCTTGCTATTAAAAAAGCAGAGGATCTGGAATTCGTTTAGGATCTAAGACAAAGCTAGTAGTCTAAGCGATTTGAGTCATGACGTTCACTACGGAACTTCTAAACTACGACTGAAAGTAGAAAAATGTGCCAAAAAATCAAAGGTAAGCATAGACTTCGTCACTGCATTGGAGTGAAATTATAAATGGAAGAAGAAGAGACTAAAAACATTACGAAATTGAAATTATGCTCAATATGTCAACCCTCAGATACAGCTGTAAAATTATCTTCAACATCTACCGCGATGCGATAATTCGTAATGTTTAACTGCGAGTTTGACGTCTGGTAAACACAAATACAGTTTAATTGTCGAAAAAACGGTAGCATAGATAATATACAGTCCCGAAAAGAGCTTTATTGCATATTTCAGCAGACAAACCAAAGCAAACCTTTGAATGTATAAGCTTGCTATTTCTGTTAGGTACATAATGATATAAAACAAATTAACGTAATTAAACGAACATTGGTAACGTAATGTTGTCTTTCCTGAAAATTATTAACAATAGAATTTCCCAGGCAGTTCTGACCAATTACTGGCTAATTGCAGTTTATATTTTCAGCCAGTTTATAACAATATTTTAGACAAAAATTGCGTATAATAGCACTTTGTCCTCAACAATTGTGTAAACAAATAATAAAAGTGAACTTCCAACTATGTGCTTAATTACAGAAGTTAATTCTATACCCATGTTCAAGTTTGCAAGAAGAAAACTGATATTTATTATCCTTTTTAGTTTATTAGTTGTATAGTAGTGCATTATTTCATTTTAAGGAAAACCAAACGAAAAATTGTTTTGATATAACTATACGTTGCATGCAATGTGCGCTTTCTTTGGAGTAATGAGTGAATTGCAAGACTGATCGTTTTGTCTCCATTGAGCAACCGTCGTAAAGTCCATCCCCTCCTCAACGTGGTACGACGGTGGCAACCATGTCTCGATGGCCGATCGTACATGGGCTAACGGGGCTATGGCGGTGGTGTCACCAGGGCGTGGTGGATTTCCGACCGGCAATCGGATCTCCTATAAAATACCACATGAGCCCGACGACGGCACCATGACTCGGCGTGTGTTCCCCGCCACAAAAGGGTTCAACAGCCACAGGATTACATGGACTCCTGGACAGTACCCCGTACTTCCGAATGGCGAATGAGCTCTCAACAGCCACCGGCAACCATGCAACTTACTGCTGCCTTGCAGACTGCGCTTGGATGTGCAAAGGCTAGAGGTGCGTCCTCGATCAAAAAGCCGAGTGGTGAGGGGACACCACTTGTACCAAATTCCCAAGAAACTCCATGAAATATGGAGCCGGCTTATCCTCCAAAAGGAGTCAGCCGCAGTAAAGAAAAGAAAGAAAGAGGACTGAAGCTAATGGCCTTCGGTTAAAATCTCGGCTGTTGCAATCCTGGGGAACAGTTGTTAAGTGCACAGTAAGGATGAGACTGGTCTAGTTGATTAATTCAATTTTCTATCTTATGCATTTTTTAGTTTATATCAAAACAAACACATATATATAATTTGTGCCAGTTACCAAACGTATCAGTTGAGTTAGAAATTTATCATGAGAACAGACATTAAATCAAAAGAATTTTCAATGGCATTTTATAGCGGATTTTTTATTTTAACAGAAGTAAATAATTCAACAAAGTAAGAAAGAAGTTAAGTCGACTTTACCAAGAGAAAATATTAACAACTAAATAAAATTGACTACTACAAAATTTTCTCTCTTTACCTGGTGCAAGTTATTTCTAACAAGGTAATTTTGTTTGCTGTTCACCTTTTTCATGTTAAATTTTAGACACTTACTTCCGAGTGTCTTTCTCAACAGCTTATTACCTCAAAATAGACAAATAATAAAACAAGTGCTCCTCCTATATCCATTTTTAAACACATACCATTGATCAAAAGACAATTTTTTTGCGTGATATGGAGTTGATTAATTGCCTGACCTCAGTTTTGCGAAACAAGTTTTGTACATCTACTGTCTCCATTTTTTATTCCAAAAATTGAGGCCTAGATATTCGGAGTAAAAATAAAGACAGTGTATATAAAATTGATTGTAATTACCTCTTTTCTGAGATTTTTAAATTCAAAATTAGGTTTTTATTTTTCACCTTTTTGAATAGACGTTCTCATATAACAAGTTAACAATTCCAACTGATTCTCATTGTTTCATTTTAAAAAGATTTCCTGCACAGTTTAACTTATTTTATTAACGAGGTGGATAAATTTAACAATTCCCCAACTTTCTATCATAACAACTCCAGATTTTTATTGATTTCATACGCGTTCTATCAGTAAAAGTCTTTTACATTTAGAATCATCAGTGCGAAAAAAGGAAAGTAACATAGATCAAAGTTGGGTTTTCGCATAATAGGTTCAAATTTACGTCTCCAAATCACGAGCAAAAATATTCATCATAATTAAATAAGGATAATGTTTAAGGGATACGCCATAAAAATTTAAACAAACTGAATTCGAAATCTTAAGCATCTACGAATAATAAAATGATTTAAACATAGTTTGATAAATTAAATATTAGCCATTTGTCATAATATTCCCTTCGGCAAAAGATAGTAACGATTATTCAATTTTACGAAATTGTATTTATACTTCATACCTAAATACTATTTAAAATAATTAATGTTTTGCGCGAAAGTGTTGTACAAAGCGTGAATTCTGTCGTTCCGTCTAATGTTTGGTTAGAATAAATCACATGAATACTGGTAATAAAAGGACAGCATTATTTAGCAATTTTCCTAGAGCAATATAAACGAAACCCTACGGATCAGTAACAATCCTTAGTTTTCGCATTTAAATAATCATAACTCAAATAGTTTGAACTCGTGTCAGAAGGAAACAGTTAATATATTTTGCATTAGAGCCCATGACATACGTGTATTTATAAATACACTTATAACAGCATAATCTGAACTGCATGTCTTTAACATAGCAAGCTTGAGAAAAGTTGAAGTTTCAAGAGCAAAATAATTGGACTGACGCCAGATTCCCGTAGACGTTGACAAACCAAGTTTATTAAATCAAATTATAGTTCAGTTTTGAGACATCAACTGTTTATTATTGTTTTATTTCATTCAGCTTCGAGGACAATGTATAACTTAATTACGAGCTCATTATTTGTCGGGTTTTGTTCAGATATTCCAACTAGAAATATGCAGAAGTGGCCTGTTATCCCTACTGGTCAGTGGGTTGATGTCGAATCTATCGTTCCTCACATTAATACTCATATCAATAGGGCGACTCCGATGCGAGGGAAGTTTTGCTAACTCTTCACCAAATAATGCGAGTTTCTGCTGCAATTTTTCCGCTTACTCTGTTCAGAATTCAAGAGAAGTAATTTAGAAAAATTATTCCACAAAAGACTTCAATTGACATATCTTTTAATGATAATGTTTCTCAATAGAGTGTGTACGTCTACAAAAATCATGCCATACTGCTAATCACAGTCGTTTTTGCTTTAAAAAATTATTCTCCTACGGTATTAATTATGGTCATATGTGGTCTAACACAATTTTCATAACCTCGTACACATTACATGTGCAATTTTATAGGCTGTAATACAATTTGACCATGCTACTTAAAGCCCAATACTCGAATACATTGACTTAATATTGTTACGCAGAGCATCGACGGTTAATTCATGCACTCAGTGTTGCCTAGCTGCCCTACCAAAAAGACGACGAACTAGGCAGTCAGTCCCATGTAGTTTTACTACTTCCATAATGATGATTCAACCAGGCAGAAGTGCTGTCTAGATGCACGACTACAACGTTTATGATTAAACCAGGCAATCAACACTGTCTAGGCGCACCAAAACGATGCTAGTTAAACCATTAAGTTAGCGCTGTCTTAATATACTATGGCAATGATGATGATGACTAAACCATTCAGTAAGTGCCTCCAAGCTGCATGAATATCATGGTGATGATTAAACCAGGCATAAAGTGCTGCCTAGTCGAAGAATAGCAATGGTGCTAGATAAACCAAACAGTTAGCTCTGTCTAGCTCAATTAGGCCGTTTAAACCGGGCAGTTAGTGATGTTTGGCCGCACTTTGAAAATAATGATGATTAAAATAGACAGTGAGTGATGCCTATTTGCACTAAAATAATGTTTAAACCAGACAGTCAGATCTGCATAGCCGATGGTGATCTAAACCATGCAGTCAGTTCTGCCTAGTTAAATACTGTTTGTTGCGGAGACCTAATATATATGCAAGTATTTATTAGGTGTTGCGAACCAAGTAACAAATTAGTTCAGTTGTGACCGGAAGGATAAACCAAAAGAGGCATCTGATGAAGATCTTCGGTAAGGAAGATCGAAATGTCATAGAAAAAGAAAAATTACTGGAACAATGAAAGCTGCGTTAGTCAAAACGCAGATCCGGGTAATTACAATTATTCCAGTTCTGCATCAAGGTAACTCCTTCCAAAGCAGCATGGACGGAAAGTATAATCTCATACGCACATTCGTTTCGTGCTTACTGGCGACTCATCAGTAGGAGCCGGTATTACGCCCTTTAACCACTATATATTTGGTAGAAGAATGTGGAATAATAGGACGGTACAATCTCCTAGACGAATGTGTAAACCTGTAATAGTGAAGCTAACATAATCTGAAGTCAACGACAATGCGACTTCAATGCTAACTCACACTATATAATATATATACCGAGTCTGTAAAGGATACTAACACTATGGCTATTGTGTTGGTAACTGATACCTTTTTTGAAATCGATGAGTACCGGATACTAACACTATGGTTTCCGAGTCGGTACATGATACCAACCTGATGGATATAAATTTATGCCAAAGTTCACCCAAATTGAGAATTACAACAATTTCCGAACACCTGTTACTCCAGTTAAACCATACACTCTGGCCTTCATCGATATCAGTTATCACATTTCGCGGTAAGCATGACATCATTCAATTCAATATATTACAGTTAAATACTGTAGGATCCGGTATTACGCCCTTTAACCACTATATATTTGGTCAAAGAATGTGGAATTTGGGTGAACTTAAGCATAAATTTATATCCATCAGGTTGGTATCATGTACCGACTCGGAAACCATAGTGTTAGTATGCCGGGTACTCATCGATTTCAAAAAGGTATCAGTTACTAACACAATAGCCATAGTGTTGGTATCCTTTACAGACTCGGTATATATATTATATAGTGTGAGTTGGCATTGAAGTCGCATTGTCGTTGACTTTAGATTATGTTAGCTTCACCATTACAGGTTTACACATTCGTCTAGGAGATTGTACCGTCCTATTATTCCACATTCTTCTACCAAATATATAGTGGTTAAAGGGCGTAATACCGGCTCCTACTGATGAGTCGCCAGTAAGCACGAAACGAATGTGCATGAGATTATACTTTCCGTTCATGCTGCCTTTGGTTTATCCTTCTGGTCACAACTGAACTAATTTGTTACTAGGTTCGCAAAACCTAATACATACTTGCATATATATTAGCTCTTCGCAACAAACAGTATTTAACGTATTTGATCAATTACCACAGATAAACTGAACAATATTATCGAGAATTTTGCGTATTTGAGCAACGTTAGTCATCTTACACAATCATTCACGGTGCAAAATTGAGTCCTACACGCCTTCTAAAGAATAGGCAGAAATTATGTGAATGGTAACAACTCCATGATTTTGAGAAAAGCTGAAGTGTGGTATTGCGTTCACATTCATAACAACTGTATATTATACAATTATATTCCATTATAAGTGGAAAACTAGTGTACATTTAGTCCAATCATAACTATGAATTTCGTGGTCAGGTTGGAGTGAGGCATCCGTTTATAAATTATGATGTATTAATACAATAAATTAACCTTAAAATTTGTACGATCGAATTCTCGAGCAATAGATTCAGAGCCATACAACAAATCTCAAAAGATAAACAAAGCCGCGTATTGCATGCAATTGCTAAGTTAATATCAATAGTTTTGTTGGCAAGTCTTTGGCTTGTGTGCACCGTCGTCGGAATCGCATTGAAAATAAAGTTCCCAAAAACGAGCGCCACTCTGGCACTGTAATACAGGCACAATGCCGTTTGAGGGAGCGATAGTGAATTAATTTATTATGGCAGGCTAGAACTGATCAGCTTGAAAAACACTTTTAATTTAGGCTCTACTCCACCCAGCTAACTATGACCTCGGCAAAGCCGGGCGAAGGAATCTGTTGAACAAGTCTGGTTAGCGGAGTGCAGGTAAAATCGGAGATCTGGCATGTTTGAGTGGCTTTAAAGAGAATCGACAAACATAATAATATTATCATTTTATAAAAAGAAAGATACAACATAAATATATAAGGAATAATATGGTACGTCGGTAAAACAAAAACTATACGCCAAAAAATTGCAAGTTCATAAATATATATATTTATATATACAACTTTAGTTAGGAACAAATAGTTTCCTTTCACCAAACATCACTGTCAATAGTCAAGAATTTTTTAGAATTAAACATTAAATGCAAATGCGAACATCAAATACGTGTCTAGTTAACCGTCTGGTAACCTGGAATCAGTCTCGAGTATATTTAAATGTATCTATGTTTGTGTGCGATTATTTATATGTATTTATGTAACTGTTTAAATATGTATGAACTTTAATACACAAATACATAATCACACACACACACACACACACACACACACACACACACATCACACACACACACACACATATATATATATATATATATATATATATTTATGCATGAGTGTTCGTTTATAAGCTACTATAACTGTATGAACCCATGAACGGAGGCAGTAATTTATGTGTGTGGATTACTTTACAGTCGACAAACTATGAATCTCATTGAAATTCTAAGGTGAAGCAGCAATGCATCATGTAGGTGTAATGCTATGTAGTAGCATTTGATGTATGCTTGTATTCTTTTGTGTATGAATATAGGTATGCAACTGTGTGCAACTGTGCAGGGAATATTTATGCTTTTTTGTATTGTTCGTGCTTGTTTGTTTAGGAGCCAATGTAGAAATACTCAAGTATGAACAGATGGATTGATGTTCATAGGTATTTATTTGCAATTGCCTATGTACCGGTATCAAAAACGCAACTACCCCCTACCGTTAAGCGACATTTGGGCCAATTCAATTACACAATAATTGTTTGCGCATGTTGTGGTAACAATTCTTTAAATCAAGTTTGCAAGCCAATTGATAATTTCTTTCCGAAAAACTTGCGCAAGCAGGAAGTTTGGAAGTAATATGCCACAGAAAAAAATTGAACGAAGCCAATAGTCATTTAAGCATGAGAATGTCGAGGAAGATAAAATGAAAATTACATAATAGCCAGGGGAATGACTCTTTACTAGAATGGAAGCCACTTAATATATGATAACAAGCATTCACAGACATAAAACATAAATAGATAGAAACATAAATGCATACATATGAATATTCTTGGTTATATTGAAGTAACAACATGTGTGTACACGCACACACACACACATGTACTCAAATATTTATATATCCATACAAATAGATATCTAATTACATGCCAAAACACACACCCGTATAACATGGTAATATTCATGTATGCACTCTCTTCGCATTTATTGATTGCCTTAAACAAATCAAAAACTTTTACTTTAATCAAGGTTGCGATCCTGATAAAAACACCTGACCCATTACGTACATACATTTGTCAGTATAAACCAAGAATTGCATAGTGTAGAAAAGGAAATTCATCCAGGGCAGACCAGTTACGTCCTTATTGGGAACTCATCATGTACTGGCCAGAATTTGCCGCGGTGCAGGACTCGAACCTGGGCACGTCTGTTGAATCTGGTGCTCTAACCACTGAGCCACCCAGAGCCGCTCACGCAACCAGTGTTCATGAACTTTGTATATATATATATATATATATATATATATATATATATATATATATATATATATATATATGTGTGTGTGTGTGAAATAGCGGGATTTTACTATACATAGGTTATTAGTGGAAACTAGAATACTTATCAGATAGTACATGCTATTCATCACTAATTGCTTTTATTATCCAAGATTGGATTCGAAACCGGAGAATTCATCATTGTCTTGTAACATACATGCCGAACCACCAAAGACAAACAATGCATACATTGTGCGGCGTCGTTGCCGTATCATCATCATCAAAAGGCACAAAAATTCAAAATCCATTATTAACTAAGTTTGTACTGCCATATAACCATAAGAGAAGTAGAAAAAACAATAAAAAAATAATAATGACAAAAATAATAATTTAGGCAAATTATTAAAGTAGAGTGATTTATATGGGAGAGGATCTAGTTAATATGAATATATTTACCTAGATAACACAGAGAAATTAGACAAAATGAAACCTCTACAAAAACCGTTATGGCCAAGTCAGTATTAATACAGCTTCCTTGCTATTTTCATTTTATCACGACATAATCACACCAAAACCTCGCAGCTAACTCTGTTCAAACAAAAGAGAAATTTACGAAGATGATTCTACTAGAAAACTGCAACAAGATAGTCACTTGAAGCCATATCGCACAGGGTCTCTAACCAAAAGCTATGATGCGCATGTGGAACATATTCCGGGAGACGAGTGGTTTCTATTCCACCCAATTAGGATGTAGTTGAATTTAAATGCTTCTGTCATGTCCAAATCTGCCCACATTGTTGCTTACGCAAATCTGGCGCTGGGTGAAAGAACGGTGTTTTACTAGGCAATCAAATTGAGGGCACACGCAAAACGTAACCGAGCCAATGTTCTTCTAACAGGGGGCACTTGTTGGTCGAACAACAAATACATATACGGATGTCAGCGTTGTCTACACGTTGTTGGCAACCTAGATGTGATATGTTACTCAAACAACGATGGTCAAATTCATGTAAGCGTTTAAAATCATCAACTTTAAGGGGGAAACGTCTCACTAGCGTATAAAACAGCAAAAACATGCACTGTAAAACAAACCTTAAGGTAGAATGAAATAGTTGCGTTTCACCATAGATGACGAAGGTTGAAGAAGGTTAGTCTAGTCTTCGCGATTCAAATAATAACCTTGTCAGGCATATTGCCTGAGCTATTGATTGAGCTGCCAGTGTATGCAAACCTGTCAACTATGCCTAGATCCTCACTCTACAGTCGCAAAGTTGGAGTGAGTGCATGGTGATCCTGTATAAGTAACTTACATCTAGAGAGTGCAAGTTTCATACTGGAAAACTGAATTACGTCTGCCAAGTTATTTAAGGTGGCCTGAACGGAATCTCGATAGTCGCATAATAATACAATAGTCAATAATACAATATAGTCAAAATCAACTAATCTAATGCACGGGGAAACTTCGAAACCTGCATCTTGAACGTATGGAAGTGTGATGTTCATAACAGAATCTATTAAAAAATTAAACAAAAATGATTAAATTGGACAGACTTCACGAGCATCACTACTGGTAAAAAAGTTGTCTGTCAAATCGTTATAGACCTTAACAAGATCAGAAGTTTTTGTGTAGATAGTGCGTATAATATTTACGAATTTTGCGGGCATATCAATTTTCGACACAATATTAAATAGAACATCGCAATCCATTGAGTCCCATAATATCTTTGATGTCTGGAAATACGGTTAGTTTGGTACGGCGATATAAATATCGCTGGTCAAGGTAAAAATATTATCTATACAACCTCTTCCAGACCGAAATCCGGCTTGTTATTCTCTATATAATTGAACGAACATTGATTGCGCGGGCGTTGAAAAAATCATATAAATCAAAGTTTCAATTATTATATAAACACCAGTCCCATTGCATACCGACAAATATATATATATATATAGGACTGATATTTATATCAAGATCGCAACCTTGATTAATATACATGTTCTTCTCTAGTATGAAATCACGCGAAGCGCTAAGACGGCGTAAGTTAATCAAAGCAATTAACCTTGATACGACTTGAGTAAAGCCTATACCAGGATGATTATCACATGCACAACGACTTTTCTTTTATAATTCTTCGAGCAACTATTTCAGTTGGTGCGTTCCGTTAAAAAGGAAAACTGACATTAATTGTCTTTTGATTTGGTACTTTTGCATTAGTTTCTGTCGATGTTTATGTTTCATGTTTGTTTCAACAAAATTTTCCTGGTCTCGGCTTTGTAGTAAAATTGCTTTGAGCACCGCCAGAATTGTTTAAGGATGGTGGCAATATAATTTCAGGAGCATTGACCAAGATTTTTCATACTATGTTAAATGAGGAAAACGTGCCGTTGGATTAGAATGAGTCGACCATCATTCCAGTCTTCAAAAAAGGCAATCGTAATTCGTGCGATAGCCATTCTGGTATAAGCTTGACTCCAGTCTAATCTATCTTATTTGCCTCGATTATCCTAAATCGTCTTAGCGCTTTACGTTAATCACATACAAGAGAAGAACAGGCCGGATTCCGTGCAGGACGCGTCAGTGCGTTGCGACTGGCAGTAGTTTTGTTATGTTGTTCGACGACTGGTTAAATACAATGAGATTGGTGTTTACTTCAAGCTGGCAAACTTTATTTAAAGAATTGTTACTACCACCCGCGTAATCAATTAGTGTTTAATTGTATTGCCTATATATATATTTGTGTAGCGAAAGCTACAAAGAGCAAATGTTCGTGACTGCATATAAATTGTGCAGCCGACATTTCCAGTCACGTACAATGTATGCAAGACTACTAGAGGTGAGAGTCGCATATCTAATTTTACTTTCCATATATATGCAATGCGGTTTGATCCTCGATAGTCAGCTTGCCGTCGTACTCTGATAATGATCATAGAAGATTGAAACGCGTCAGTGCATTGCGGCAGGCGGTAGGGTTGTTATATTATTCGACGACTGGTTAAATACAATGGGATTGGTGTTTACTTCAAGCTCGCAAACTTGATTTCAAGAATTGTTACCACCACCCGCGCAATCAATTATTGTTTAACAATTGATGTTTGTTTATGTTACAAAGCGCCTGCTTAAATTAATTGCAGAGGCTAAACTCCCTGCAGTCAAACAGTCCAATATTGTTCTTTAAATCAAGTTTGCGAGCTTGAAGTAAACACCAATCCCATTGTATTTAACCAGTCGTCGAACAACATAACAAAACTCCCGCCAGCCGCAACGCACTCACGCGTTTCGACCTTCCATGATCATCATCAGAGTACGACGGCAAACTGACTATCGAGCATTAAACCGCATTGAATGTATATGGAAATCAAATTTAGATATGCAGCTCCCACCTCTAGCAGTCTCGCATACATTGAACTTGACTGGAAATGTCGGCCAATATTGTTTATTTATACAAATACGAAAGCTGCTCAGTGCGCTTTGTAGGCCGGACTAGCCGATTACTCAGTAAGTGTATATAAGAAAATTTTAGTCGGCGCACAGCTGGCATAGGGGAAAACGGTTTCGCAATAGTTGAATACAACTTTCTAAAAGTCACACTTCAAATGAGACGAATTTCCAAGTGTAATTTAAAGTTAACAACCAAAAAGAATTCCGCATAGCCGACGCTGTCGTAAGCAAAATTCTTAATCCTCATCTAAATAAACAAAAGAAATTCATTTTTCTAAAATATAAATTGATAAGTATTCGTGCGCGTGTGTTTACGCGCGCTTCCCACTTCCTGTTTGCCGTTGTATTATATGGGTTTACTCCAACTTAATTTATTATACTTTCAAAAGAGTGACTATATAATGGGCCAAGTATTACCCAGTAACGAGTTGAAAGCTTTTTCAATTTTAACAGTTTAGAGTTAGTAACACTGGTTCTATTAATTGTCGTTTGTGCCAACATAACAAAACTACCGCTGTTGCGTTGTCGACGACTGGTTAAATACAAAGGATTGGTGTTTACTTCCGCTTCCGCAAACTTGATTTAAAGAATTGTTACTACTCACCCAAGTGCAATCAATTATTGTTTAAATTGGTTGTTTCAATTTGTTGCCACTCACTTAAAATGTTTGTTGATGCTGGTCCACCAGAAGATCGGATGGTGCTGGTTATAAGAATATTATTTTTCGTTCTAATGATTAATAGCCAGTCCAATTCACTGTCTTTTAGGCGGACTCCTTGCATATTCATGTCAGATATTTATTAATTGATATAAAATGTTTCGTATATGTACAATATCGTTCTTAATATATATACACATTTAACAATACTCAGGCTTGTTAATTCATTCATTCAATAATTACACTTTAGTGTGTCAAAATTTTGCCCCTAAGAGGAGTAACTTCTGCTGCTCAGGCAGAACTGTACTACAAGATATGTAAAAAAAAGTATTAGGATAATTAGGACATTACAATTAAACGGGCTATTTGTCTATATCTCTCGTGAGATCTTTCGTTTCGTTTTTAATCGGTAGTTTTATCAAAGTTTTCAGTTTTGTCGACAAGGCATTGAACTCACTTCCGTTTGAACTTTCCAATTCACGAATGAACGACTGAATTATGCTCTCAGAATAATTAAATTTTGGTCCATCGTCCTTGATTGCATTAAACAATAGGCGGATTTAAATTTCATTGGTCGATTTCTGTTTACTTCTTTTAAACAGTTTAACAAACCATTCTACTGTAAACATTATTCTTTTAGGAAAATAAAAACCAACACAATCGATTGAGATAAAACGATTTAGTTCCGCGCAAGTGAAAGGTTAAACCTTCTCTACCAATCTTTATAATGTATGTTGCTATTAAGTATTATTAATGTTAATGCTTGTAGAAATGTCATCCAGAGTTCGTTTATTATGGAAAACGGGCTAAGCTATTTCGTGAATACTTAACGAAAAAAATATTTCATCAGTGATAAATATGAAGGGATTCCATTTGATTGCTTGAACAAGAATTAATGTCATATTTATTTTTATCTGTACTCAATTGCAGTAGTATTCCGACTGTTTTGCAGCTAATTACTTGTTGAATTTTCTGTGGGCTCGTAGAAATACTTTTCACTTTAAAACCAAGTATTTCACGAGATACCGTTAAATACAATGCGACTGTTGATTGCATCAAGTTCGCAAACTTGATTTTAAAAATTTGTTTGCCTCATTTGCAAAAACAATGATTATTTGATGCCTGAGATGACATTGTTTATTATTTACTTTTCATTTTGTTGTCACTTTGGTTGAACAATTGTTAATACTGGTTTAACCGATAATCGGTTTCAGCTGGATAAAAAATATTATTGCTGATTTTGATGATTCCTGACCACACGGATAAATTATCATTTTAAACGAAAAATGATTTTGCGGGCGGTGATAACAATTACCTTAATCCGAGTTGCGATCCTTATATAAACACCTGACCCATTATGCACATACACTTGTCAGTATAAATTAGGTATTGTATAGATTTGAAAACGACAAGTTATCAAGTATACCGGTTCATCTTTATTGGGAACTCATCATGTATTGTCCAGAATATTCCAGAAACTGGGTATGTCTGCTTAGATGGAACTTGTATATATTCACGTGCAGCGCATGTTGTTTGATATAAACGGCTTCGTGTACATAGAATAACTTTTAAAATCCTATCTATATGTTTATAAAAGCATAAGTTTACAGATTCATTCACTAAAATTTAAAAATTTCAAATTTATCCGATTCATCGCATTACTTGAAGACAATAACGCCTGGCAGCTCTGCAATATTAATCAGGTGCTAAATCATCATGTACTGTCCAGAATTTTCCGCAGACAGGGCTCGAACCTAGGTACGTTTGCATCGATGGAACTTGTATATATTCAGGTCCGGCGCATGTTGTTTGATATAAACAGCATCGTGCACGTTTAACTTATAATATCCTACCTATATGCTTATAAAAAACATAAGTTTGCATATTCATTCACTAAACCTTAAAAATTTCAAATTTATCCGATTCATGTATGTATTAGGTGTTGCGAACCTAGTAACAAATTAGTTCAGTTGTGACCAGAAGGATAAACCAAAGGCAGCATGAACGAAAGTATAATCTAATGCACATTCGTTTCGTGCTTAATGGCGACTCATCAATAGGAGCCGGTATTACGCCCTTTAACCACTATATATTTGGTAGAAGAATGTGGAACAATAGGACGGTACAATCTCCTAGACGAATGTGTAAACCTGTAATAGTGAAGCTAAAATAATCTAAAGTCAAAGACAATACGACTTCAATGCTAACTCACACTATATAATATATATATATATATATATATATATATATATATATATATATATATATATATATATTCGTAAAGGATACTAACATTCATGGCTATGCTGTGTTAGTAACCGATACCAACACTATAGTACCGAAAAGGTACATGGTAGCTAACACTATGGTTTCCGAGTCGGTACATAATACCAACCTGATGGATATCCATTTATGCTAAAGTTCACCGAAATTAAGAATTACAACAATTTCTGAACACCTGTTACTCCAGTAAATCCATACACTCTGGCCTTGATCGATATCAGTTATCACATTTCGCGGTAAGCATGACGTCATTCAATTCAATATATTAAAGTTAAATAATAGGACGGTACAATCTCCTATTATTCCACATTCTTCGACCAAATATATAGTGGTTATAGGGCGTCATACCGGCTCCTACTGATGAGTCGCCAGTAAGCACGAAACGAATGTGCATGAGATTATACTTTCCGTTCATGCTGCCTTTGGTTTATCCCTCTGGTCACAACTGAACTAATTTGTTACTAGGTTCGCAACACCTAATACAACAAACGGTATTTAACTGTAGTATATCCGATTCATCGCATAACTTGAAGACAATAACGCCTCGCTGATCTGTAATATTATTCAGGTGCTAAATCTAAATGGTTTTCATTCCCTTTGTCTACATGAGTCCAAGGAGAGAACTTTTCCGCAATAGCCAAACAGAAAAAATGTACTGAAATAGCGCTCAAATTAGCCAGATTTTCAAGGGATCCTCTGGCTATAAATGAAAAAGTACTACGCATAGTGTAAGCTATGAATGGGAAATCCTTTGTCGCAGTTAAGTGAACAAAAGACTCTTTAAATTAAATATTATTTCTAGATTTTCTCTTGAACATGTGCCTCTGAACGTAATTTTAGCTTCATGATTGTTTTTTATAACGGATAAATGGTATCAAACGTCATATTTTCTTTTCCAAATATACTTTATAAAGTATCACACATTTCAATCGAGTTTATATGTAGCTAAATAAAAAGGCTTTACTTAATTATGTCGTAAATACTATTGTCTATGATAACGCTGTGCGAAAATAGCTTCTAGGCTATGCTGGAATCGATTTCGACTTATTAGTTTTTTGAACAATCACTGATTGAACGTATGGTAATAAAAGCTATTTGAATTAAGTGTGCTAGCTCGTTGTAAACTCCAATCCCATTATACTTAACCAGTTGCACAACAAAGCAAACCTACCCTGTCGCACGCAATGACGCGTTTCAAACCTCCATGATTATCTTCAGAGCAAAACGGCAAACTGACTGGCGAGGATCCAACCGCAATACATACAAAAGAAATGCAATATATATCTCTCACCCCTAGTAATCTCACACATATTGTTCTGGAATAGAAATGTCGGCTGAACAATATCTATGCAGACACGAACATTAATGTTGGGCAGCTTTCACTTGTTGAATATAAGTTATACGTTTATAAAATCTTTGATTGCGCCGTTAGTGATATTTCTTTAAACCCAGTTTTCAAGCTTCAAATAACATCAATCACTTCGTATTTAACCAGTCGGTATGAGATTTTGCAACCGGCACATCTAGTCAAGTACAATGCATACTAGAATAATAGAGATGAGACTTTCATATCTAATTTTGCTTTTATTAAATGTGCATTGCGGTTTGAGCCTCGCTAATTAGTTTGCCGCCGTGTGCTCAAAAATGATCATAGAACGTCGAAAAGCGTCAGTATGTTTTATTGACGATATTTTGTGCGATTGGTTAAATAAGATGGGATTGATGTTTATATCAAGCTTGCAAACTTGATTTAAAAAATACTGTTTTTTTCTATCAAGCAGGTCAATAAGGAGAGATCTTAATAACATAAAATTAACCAACCTCCCCACATGTAAACTAAATGAGTGACAAAGTGTTCATATTACTTTCCCATATACCTATGATTTACATGGTTTTCCAGTAGTAAGGTATCATAATATTATCCTGGTTAACTTCTGGTTAGTAGTATATAAGCAAATCCAAGAGCAAATAACAAGGCGGTAGAATTTACCAGTCTTATCCACAGCATAACGCATTCTGATAGAAACTTGGAAGATTTTCACGATTTGTAATCGTGTGTTGTTGCTTCTCACTATCGGTTTCGCCAGGATCCGATTGATTCACATTTCCAAGTACGCATTGATTTCGTCTTATTTGTACCTGTGTGCTGATTCGACATACAAAGGCTTCAACATCGTTCATACTAACCACTGGAAATGAGGTACGATCTAATCTTCGCTGATTGGTTACTTTTCTATTTATAATTTCCTGAATCATCATCAGGCCTCTAATCACACATACAATGCTTACAGTAGCAGATTTAAGCAAATAGGGTAACCTCGTTCCGAAACAGTTTAAGTCTGCTATTGTGCGAATTGTACTGTGTATGTGTGATTAGAGGCCTGATGATGACTCCGGAAATTAGAAATCGAAACGTAGCCAGTCAACGAAGATTAGATCGTACCTCATTTCTAGTGGTTAGTATGAAGGATGTTGAAGCATTCGGAGGTCGAATCAGCACGCAGCCACAACGAAGACGAACTCAATGCGTACTTGGAATGGGGATCAATCGAATCTTTGTGAAACTGATATTGCAAAGCGACAAGCCACGTTTGCAAATCGTGACATCTATCACTATGACGCTCGCACATCGCAATCTCAAAATATACCAGGAAATTTATGTCAACCGAAATAACTCTTCGCGAGTAGGAATACAGCCATCTCAGGGATGTGTCTAGGAAGTCTAGCGATTAAAATTTAGTAAGCGGATTTCTAATACAATGACTAAAGCAAAACAAAATTATTAATAAATAATGCTCTGTGTATATTGAAAAAGAGCTCTTAAAATCATTATGACATAGATATGGAGCAACAAGTTAGTTCATATAGAACCTGAAAACTACGCCAAAATTAGCATGAAAGGTGTTATATCATGCATGCATGCGACTCAAATTTGAGAAGCTAGTACTAATTTGAAAACCCATTCAATTTGGTCAATAAACGTGGAACAGTTGTAAATTGCAGTACGCTATACGTATGCATATTAAAGCAGTGTTAGAATTGAACTCATAGTCTTTCACAATGCTATGAAGCAAAAATCCTCTTCCAACTGTGTCATCATAATCATCATCACCATCATCCCCATTACCACCAAAACCACCACTACGAACAGCAATTAAAAATCGTTAGCAACTGATGTTTCACTGTCCAATAAGCGCAAATATAATCAAAATAAAAATAAAAGGCAATAATAAGGAAAAATAAGCATTTAGTTAGAAAAAAATATTTAAGGAGAGTGATTCATGAAGGGGGATCTAGTTTAGATGAGGATATTTACTTAGATCACAAAGAAATCAGGCCATCTAGACCCCTACACAAAACCATTATGGTTAAGTAAGCTTTAGGGCAAGGTAACATCGGCAATACAACTCACTTGCTGATGTCACTATATCGCTTTATAAACAGGACTACATCTTGCAGTTAACTCTGTCCAATTAATAAAAGAAAGCTAAGAAGCGGATCGTAGTAAGAATCTGCAACAAGATCGCCACTGCGTTTGATTCGATGCCATATCACACGGGGTTCCAATCAAGAATTATGATGCGCATGTGAAGTCCATCCTGAAAGACGAGCAGGTCCAATATCACACAACTTGATCTTAACTGTTTCTGCCATGTGAAAATCTGTTTACTTTTTATCTTACAACAATCTGGTGTTGAGAGAATAACACTCAACTAGGCAGTCGAATTAAAAAAAATACACAAAATGTGACCGATATATCACAGTTGATGGAGCTTATTTGTAGGTCCAACGAGCAATTGTTGGCCGACACAAAAATACGTCTATGGATGCCAGCGTCGCTTATTCATTATTGATAAGCTAACTACACCATGTTCGTCAAACAACGATGGTCGAAAGCCCGTGAGCGCCTTATCTCTTCGACCATAAATGACCAAGTTTCACTGGCGTATAAAAAATCAGCATGTGCAGATGCACAGTACACAAAATCATTAAAGCAGAGTAAAATACTCTGAATGAACAAATCCGACTTATTAGCCACTGTCGTACTGCCAATTGAGTACAGACGCCACCTGTTTATGAAATTCATAGTTATGTGTAGGCTGTGAATGAACAATAGGCAAGCAAAATATTGTGAAAATAGATAACAGAATTAAATAAAGGATAAAAAGGTAGCATAGAAATACACCAGCGACATTCACTGTGTACAATAATTACCACACCTATAAAAGGTATCAACACTATAAGCACGGAAATATGTAAACATTAACTGAAATTAAGAATAATTACCATTCTGAAAACCTGCTGATCCAACACAAACATGCAAAATACTGTCAGTAATCACATATTACAGTGGGAAGGATCACTAAATCATGCGGGCAACGGCTAGTCATGAAAATTAGGACTCAAAAACAATTATTTAAATTAAGTTAACAGACTTAGACAAAAAATTAATCTTGTTTTTAATCGTACGTACAACTTAGCAAAATTACCAACTAAGAGAAATTAAACTTTGACAGAAATCGTTAATTTTCACCAAGAAAGGCTGACCAAGTGTTTCCTAACAGCCCTCACACTTATATGAAAATCTTAATTGTCAAGCGGCAATGCAGTAAGTTTTAAGAAGTTAATTTATTGTTCGCCAAGATGACATTAATGACGATGGCGTGTTACGAATTATCAATATGAGGTTTCTATAAACTTACGAGAAAGCAGGCAGTAGTATTTTCAGAAGCAATAAATTTAAAAGTGGTATTTTTCGAGTGTTTTGCAAACTACTAATTATGCAAATAAATTAAATATTACTTCTTTAAATATATAAAGAAATTTGAGGAAAAAATGCAAACCAATTTATTCTTAAGAAGCGCACAAATCATCTGCAATTAATTGTTCCTGATAGTCCGATGAGTAAAACGAAAATAACCGTACGTGCAAAAGAGCGGAAACACGAAAGTAACTTTGAAGGATAATAATAAAAAATACACAGAATGAACCGCCGATTATTAAAAATTTGTGATTACGCAAAGCAAAATATTTTTCAAAATATAGAGAAAAAAATTGAATATAAACATGTAGATAATTAGAAAGGAAGATGGAAACTTGCTTAAGCGTCTAGCTTAATTATCTTTATTCTATAATAAACAATGCCATTCGGAACGAATTCTTCAAAATATACCACACACAAGTATTTATACTCCATGAATAACTGTTTCTATCGTATTTAAATTTTGAAGGAGATTATTATAAACTAAGCATAGCATAAGATAGAAAATGCAATTCGTCAAGTATACCGGTTTCGTCCGCATTGATTATTCGACAAATTTACTGTGACCAGGACTCAAACCAGGGCGCATCTGCATCAACATTGCGACTTATCCTCTACGAAATTTAAGCCTCGCACTACATGCAACTCTAACTTATATAACAACTAATCTAATTGGTATGAGTTTCAACACAATAGCAATTCGGGTATGCCGAGGAAACTTCGGGTATAACTTAAGACAGAGTGTATGAATTAGGTCTATGAATACTTATTTCGTTCAAACATGTGCTAGAGTTTGATAGTTTGCTTATGTAATTACTGACATATTTTTTCACGAGATAAAAGTCGTGTACAGAACCGGAATATTGGTTTTATTTTTCTTGTGAATAGGCACCATATTTGCACTCTTCTAGGCAGCATTAACAGATAGCCATCTTCAAATCGATGCAATATCTTGGTGCAGGATTTACCGAACCACAATTCTTCCGAATATTAAAAATTCTCAAGAGATATCAATGACTTCAGCTACTTTGCAATCACTCATCCGGGTAACAATCTTTTTCATGTAAAAATAAAAGGTGTATGATATCGATCAAGTAAGAACTAAAAAGTGAAATCGTTACTAACCGCGAGGTTTGTGAAATGTGGCTAATTGAGATAATTCAAGTGCTCCACAAAATTTGCTACATAAACTGGTGGTATCCATATACCACTTACAGTATGACAGCAGTCAATATCTCGGATTTATCCATACGGTTCAAAGAAGTTGTATTGATTCATGGCTGCTTTCCACTTAGTAACCACATCAAACCAGATTTGATCCAAATCTGATGTGTAGTTGGTAGGAAATACCTTGCGCAGTCTACTAGCTTTGATGTAATCACTCAGTTTCGAATGATTCAACGATTGTTGACTGATTTAGTTGTAAATAGAATTAATAAGAAGACACTCAGATTTAATTGTCATTTAGTAGGCCGCTGTTCAAAAAAGCTTTCTTTTCTTAACTTTCCAGATCCTAATAGTAATAGGAGCATGATTTTTAATATTACGCAGCAGTGAAGTACTGATATTTCACATTGATTAAATGCTATTTTGTGATGATCAGACACTGTTGGGTACAATATGGATAATATTTACAAGAGAGCCGGCAGAAGCATAGGCCTTACCGAAGGCTTGCTGTAAATTTTTAAGTTTTCGTTAATAAGGAACGTAGTAAACATGGAGATAGGAGGCGAATTTTAGAGTTAAAACGAGTCTAATCATATACATTAACTAAACAACTGCAGCACCTATCAAACTGGCTCGCGTTAAGGACAGAGGATAAACCGCTTGCTTTCCATAAATTTGTCAATCTGAGCACGACAGGTAGCCGTCCCGACAGCATGATTCACATTGCTACGTCATGTCCAAAGAAATCATCATATGTGATGGAATCTATTCATCGGAACCCAGTTGAAACAAATAATGAGATATGCGACAATTACACAGCTGTCGGCTATTTTTAATTATGAAACATCTCAATACATATCCGTTTTCAGCACAGTCATAAAAAATGACGTTCAAATCACTGTTAATCATTTGATTGTCCGAACTCTACTTCAAGTTTCGGCGAAAATTTGATGGCTATTAAAATATAAGCATATTATAAACAGGAACGTAAGGTCCGATTGTTCAAAATTAAAATACCAAGGAACAGGTTGCTTTCGTCGAACCCAGTGTACGTGAAACGGGAGTTAATAGCTCTGTAATCAAGCAGTCTTTGATTCTAAACTGGATAGCTGAAAAGTCTATAACATACATGAAAGTATGGAAAACTGATTTTATAAGGCGTGAGTTTTAGTGAACTGCAAACAAAATTATATTGGAACAAAATTACTGGCCAACTATACCCAAGAATCAATATCACATAAGAAACGCAAAAAAACAAAACCAGAAAATATTTCGAAAATTAATAACGGACGCCAATAAAAGTTAAGTAAACCATAGTGTTAAAGTAATAAAATAGAGACTACACCTGCTTCTGCTATTAGAATTATTACTAATACTACTGCTACTACTACTAATACTTATGCTAATAATACTACTACTACTACTACTTATACTAATACTACCAATACCATACATTATTATATTGGCAATTAAAAGCAGACGCTTAGCTGCCGCACGTCCATGGAATTCATAGTTATGTGTAGGTTGCAAACGAATACAAGGTCTCAAATATAAAGTGTGAAAATAGATAAAAGAATTAAATAGAGGATAAACAAATAGCAAAGCAATGCGTAAGCATTTGGAAGCTGTTGCTTTAATTCAGTATATTCATTAACAAAAAGATAGTGCTAGCAAGCACGAAAAATAGAATATCATTAACAAGAAATACTGCAGTTACCTTTGATAAATTATGTAAACTAAAATGAAATCGCTAGTCTATTTAACTAGAAATAAGCTGTAAGTCTAGTATAACACCGATCTTCCTTTGATCCACTGAGACTTGCAAGATGACCTAATATTTCTACCAGTGCATAGACAGCTTTGTTAAAAGGTGTATTCGATCGATTTGGCTTATGTCAGAAGGCTTTAATCAGGCACAACATTTACAAGTTGAAAAGTTATATTCAACCCATTTTTGATGCGCTACCATGTTATGGAACATCCATTGCGCTGATTAGGGTACTGGCTTAAAAAGGCATTTACACAAACAGCACGCTAGACAACCAAAGCAATTCTGGAATGATGATTAGAACCACAAAATGGGCAGAAAAGTAATGTTGTTGACAGATACTTGTGAAGAGGAGCAGTATTAGACAGATATTATTGAGAGATAAATCATCGGATGAATAGATTTTAGAAAATGAACATGTCACACAATACCGCTAAGGTTTTCCGCACACTGTATATCATTTTCAGTATTATATCAACTTATATTTGATACCGAGTAATACCTTCAAGTGGATCAAATTGGTCATCACTCAGGACTCAGGGTTTCAACTAGCCATCCACGATTAACATTACACAACACACATCATGCTGAGGAATTCAATGCACGAGAACATTGACACACACACACACACACACATATATATATATATATATATATATATATATATATATATATATATATATATAAGTTTGTTTACATAAACGTATTTATTTAAATTCAATAAATATACTTAGAACAGCAAAATAAATGTCATCAACAGATAACTAGGAAAATTAAAATTCAATTAGATAACTATTACGACAGAATAATGCATTTAATTTGAAGTGAAATCCAGAAATTTTTATACTAGTGTTGATGTCTACTAAATTAGTGTTACAACGTCATTAAAAACGTTTCCACAACTGAACAGTTTCCAAAAAAGTCTGATGTCCACTTCATTCGAGAATGTCTTTCACTGTTTATTATGTTAGCCATTCATAAAATCAATAAAAATTAATTAAACTAATCATCCATCTTGGCATTGCTACAAGCGATAAAATATCGTAGTTTTCACTTGAAGTTTAAATATATTAATACAACATGTAACAAATTTAGAAGTATCACATGCAAATGTAAAATAATTTAGTCATGGCTAAAAATTAGATATTCAATCATGCAACAAATAAAATATTCGAAAATTTGCCAGTCTGACAGGTGCAACCAACAATGCTATCCCTTCGGAGGCAAGCACAAGTTTCATGAATAAAATATATCAGCAACAGTGTCTTAAAATACAAAATGTTATGAGGACGCAAGTCGCGTACTCGTACAACATAACCCTCTAACTAATTTAATTCAGTCTCTATGTAACAGAAGCAGCGCGTATTAAAATCTATTTATTCATTAGTAATAACATTGTAAATATGGACATTTATAAGGAAGGTACATGTGAGTGGCATACATGTCGCACTACAAGACCGAAATGACCAGTTTAAGTCAAGAAAGTGATATGTAGGTGCACACATTCTTATATATATATATATATATATATATATATATATATATATATATATATATATAAATATATCAATATATACATATATATATATATATATATATATATATATATATATATATATATATATATAATTATAAGCAAGCATGCTCGGGCATTGAGCTGGAGTGATACACACAATTAGTTGATTTTTCTTCCTTGCCACCACAATTTCATTTTTAAAAAATTTTTGTTTAGACTTTCAATATATATATATATATAAATACATACATAAATATATAAAAATGATCATTTTTAGATACTTGAGACGAATATAAGAAACTGTTTTTGTATCTGATAACATTACCTTTTCTTTCTTCACATGGATATGGTACTATGAAGAAAAGCCACTTGAAACACAGAAGGAAATTTATATTTGAATATTTATAATAGAAAAAAACTTAAATATTTCGATTAAATTTGGGTAAAGACAAATTAAAATTACATGTTGAGTACATAGGGGTTTCGAAATGAATGAATGAGTTTATTGAGATAGTATTACATAGGTAATATGTGTGTATAATTTTGGTTTTGGGATGGATGAGCGATACAATGTATTTGTTTATTTTCTCGCTATAAAACACCAGATAATTAGTATTATGAGATTTTTGCTTATCTAGGCTTTAGAAAATTTTGAACATGTGATTTGCCTGCAGATGTTTCTGTTTGTTCCATTATTTTAGATCTGTAAAAAAATGAAAGACATTACAAGAGATCTGGACAAATTCCAAAATAAATCGAAATTTTATACTAATTCTTATACATTTATTTACAATTAATTAAAAGATGTTGTTCTATGACTGGTTAAAAAAATGGAATTGGTGTTAACATCAAGATCGCAAGCTTTATTTAAAGAATTGTTACTATCACCCGCACCAATCAATTAATGTTTAATCATTGTATACATTATTCACCCAAATATATAATGGTTAAAGGGCGTAATACCGGCTCCTACTGATGAGTCTCCAGTAAGCACGAAACGAATGTGCATGAGATTATACTTTCCGTTCATGCTGCCTTTGGTTTATCCTTCTGGTCACAACTGAACTAATTTGTAACTAGGTTCGCAACACCTAATACCTACTTGCATATATATTAGTTCGCCGCAACAAACAGTATTTAACTGTTAATCAAAGGATATTTTGTCAAAACATCAGAAGGAAGCTCTCTCCTTAAGAGCAAAGTTCTGCATCACAAGCGAAGTCTAGGCCTGCGCAACTTTGACATCCAGGTTGGAAGTGAAAGTTTTTACAATGACTTAACCAAAGGCATCACCCCAGAAGCTTTCAATGGGCAAGAACTGAATGCAGAGATAGTCAGCGCAATAGAATACCACAGAACGAATGTTAAGAGCTGTCAAATCATCACAAAGATACACGTATATGACGTAAGAAAGCTACAGTCAGACAAGACTAACCAACTTGCCACATCGGACAACGAATAAGGCATTTTATATTCAAAGCCCACGCTTACAGTATCCTGAATGGGATAATAACTGATCGATCAAAAATCAAACCAGAAACCAAAAATAAAAATGACTCCACAATTATTAAAGACAGATTAAATGCAATTTATAAAAATGTTATACTAAATGGCTAGTTCCGAAAACAGATCGACTTTTAGAAAAATTAAAAACGCGAAAGTGGTCGGAACAACTCCGCAAGATTATACGGTAAATCAAAAACTCATACAACCACGACAGTCACAGGAGCTCCCACGGTGTGACCTATTGTATCAATGATCAACGCAGATCAACATAAATCAAATAGTTTTCTCTGAAAACTACTTAAATCACTACGCAATATCTAATGCACTGATTTTACTTTTCTGTCAATTTTTAATGGTCGTTTATGCGTGAATGGTCTGTGCACACACAGTAATTTCTGTGAGAAAAAAGCCTCGACTTTTGGCTATTCAACAGATAATCATGCTGATTGTGAGAAATAGTTATACTTCTTTGATATATCCACTTTAATTCCATACTCTGTGTTTGTTCTATCGATTGTCGTTTTGACCTAAGAATTTAAAAAAACGTTGACCGACAGACAGACAAAGAGTAAATCAGCACCGATACATAACCCTGAACTTCATAGCAGTACATGAGTTATAAGAGAACACAATATATATATATATATATATATATATATATATATATATATATATATATATATATAGGGAGCGGGAAAGAGAAAAGGAGAATGAATACCTTAGTTACACGTAACGCCTTTACACAGAAACATACACGAGCATTCATTAAAATGAATGACAACAAAGCCGTCAGTGTACTCAACCGGGTCATGGCCAGCAAAACAACATTTAGAAACAGACGCTTTACTGCTGCATAAATAATTAACATTTTCCATAATTTGTGCTACAACAGAGAGGTTTTATCAATGAAAAAAGAAGCTGGGTGATTATTTCAAAATCGGAAAGTTTATGCAAATAAAAAATTATTCTTACTACCTGTGAAGTCAGTGATTTCTGAATTTAATAACTTCCTTTAATGTTTTAAAGTATGAAAAAAATTATGATCGTGACTGCTTATAAATTTTGCAGCTGAAATTTAAGTCAAATACCAAGTAAATTATACTACTATTGGCGAGAGTTGCATTTCAGATGTTACAACCATCATATGCACATGGTGGATTAATACACGGTAATCATCTTAATGTGGTGCTTTAATAATGACCATTGAAAGTAAAAATGCATCATAAGTAACGTTAGTTTGGAATGTCGTGCGCCCAGTTTAGAATGATATAGAAGATTATTTAGTTCGCAAATTTTATTTCACTAATAAATTCTTATTACTACCCGCGCAAATTAATTAAAAATTTTGTGCTATCTGTTGAAATAAAAAAGGTAAGCAATAATTATGGGAAGACCGTATTGCTCGTAAACCGCCAACAAAGCCAAGAATGAGATCGCAAAAGGCATTAGCGTTTATGAAAGTGAGAGCCGCACAAAAAAATTCTGAACAATTTATTGTGCATATTTGGTAACTAGATTACAATCGGTAAGCTATGCGTTATGATGTGAATAAAAAATAAGCTGCAGAATACGTCTGTATATATGGAGAATAATAGCTGTTATTTTGTACAAATTGGTGTGTATTAGGCAATTGGAGATTATAATCTTGATTTTAGGACAGATCTCTCGAGCGCTAATGATGATTAGTCCACAAATCAAGGAAATAGTCTACGAATACTGTTCCGCGTCGTAGTAGTTTCAGGCTTAGCTAACATAAAGAGCCAAACTGATTTTCGGTAAGACCTAAAGACAGGAAAGAGCGTAGATAAGTTTGTTTTGATGAGTTCTACGATTATAGCCAGAAAATGGTCATAGAAACTTCCGATCTGACGACGGCTTGGCCACAACCATTCGTTCCGGCAGCGATATCACGAGCTTTGTGAGTACTAGCCGATACGGATATTCCTTATTTAATAGCAAAATTGTATGACATATTCGAAATTTCCGACGAATGTTAACGTTTACTATGCTAAATTGCAACTGCACTAAGGAGAGCAACTGACGACGGTACCTCCATAGTATCGGCGCATGATTATCTACATTATAGGCATATTAAACAGCTTAATGACTTCGTTGGTTTTCCAGTGCTTATTATCACAATCATATAACGACCAAAATAATCTTTATAACAAGTACTGACATACTAACAGAAAAAATTCTCTTCATTATATATAAAAGATAGAATTTGTGAATGCTACGGAAGTAATATGAGCGTGAGTACACAGAATTATAGCCGTACTTCCAACTAACCACAGTGCAGGTAAAATTACAAAGGCTCAGGACGCGGCTCACCTTGCCTAAACAAAGAAAAGAATTTCAATTGGATTAAGAGGACTAGTTTTCAGCAAGTAATAAAATAATAAAGTTAAAATAAGTAATTCGCAAAAAATTTTTTATTCTGTATATCAAAACATTTATAGAGATAAAAAAACTAGCTGAATCTCGCAAGGTTGGCAAAAAATTAATAGCCTAAAACTTAAAGTTCATGCGTCACGATGTGAAAATGTCTTATGGCCAGAAATGCGCAGGCAATGTAATGGAAATACATCGCTGAGGTCAAGGTTAATGTTATTTGATTAGCCACAAAAATATTTAACCTAAGATTCAAAAATAATCAATTTATATATTATGTATATATATATATATATATATATATATATATATATATATATATATTAATTTCAAAATAACTTCACCAGGTAGCGTGGAGTCTGTTCTCTAAGGACAAATTGAGAGTAGCTAGTTAAAACATTACGGCGAAGTAATACCGCATATACTCCACCTGAAGAAAAGTCTGGTCGAAAACATGTTAGTATGTAGCTGAAACTTGCGTAGAGTATGCGGAAGGGATGGCGCAATAAATAGCGTCTCACACTCCGAAGCATATTTGCTTTGATTCGAGCCGCATCCGCGGAAAATTCTGGACAGTAAGTGATGAGTTCCCAAAATAACGAAATCGGTCTACTCGATCAATTGCTTTTTTCTAAATTAAACAATGCTCAATTTCTAATGACAAATTTATGTATATACTGGGAAAAGTATTAACATCAAGATCATGACCTTGATTTAAATAACATATATTTATTTAAAAAAGTACCTTAAATTAAAATTTAAATAAATTTGAGTATACATCTCGATATACCTGTACAAAACCATATATATATATATATATATATATAAATAGTGCATATATGAATATATAATGACGATATATAGGCAAGGTGTGAGTTCACTAATAGTAACTCACACAATTCACAATAAGCATAGTCTATCAGACCATATAAATTTAATTAATTTATACATATATATATATATATATATATATATATATATATATATATATATATATATATATATATATATATATGATTATGGGAATGGCTACTAGTCTGATTTTCTGTTTTACTTTTTTCTTTTTTGGTTTGATTTTTAAGTATATACATTAAAACTCATATATATATATATATATATATACACATATATATATATATATATATATATATTGGTTTTCATATGTGCATAAATGGGATTAGCTACTGAATGCCGTTTAGTTTGTTATCATCTTATGCTTCGTTTTTGCTATCTATTTATTCTTCTTTTTATATGATTTTATTCGAAGCTTCGCTCTTATTCTCTTTGATTCTAAGTAAAAATCATTCTCAAACTTTGGACATCTTTAGTTTCAACAAATGGGTTTTTACATTTATACAGTCAATGGCTGCGCGGATAGTGATAACATTTCTTTAAATCAAGATTGTGAGCTCTAATCCCATTGCATTTAACCAGTTGTCGAACAACAAAAAAACAAAAAACAAACGAGTATGTCGGATTCTGAGTTTTAATTTTAAGGATGCGGAAATATATTCATCGAACAGAATAACTAGCAATTGAAATACAAACCAGACAACAAACAGCAAGACGATTAAAGAAATATTGAATCAAGAATAAATGATATTCTGAGAAAGCTGGAAACCACGTTTTATCTACAATGGCGGATTCCGAAAACAGATCAAGATTCATAGAAGAAATCCACAAAGCGAAATCCGTCGGAAAAAACGCCGCAAGGTTGTACAGCAAACCAAAAACTCATAAATCATTGACAGCCTTAGGAGCTTCTCTGATGCGAAGCATTATATCAATGATTAACGCACCGCCAAATAAACTAGCTAAGTTTCTCTGCAAACTTCATCAACCATTAAAATATCATAAAAACGACCAACAGAAGGACTCTTTCGGGATAACAGATGAACTGAAGGAAAAACTGTTGACTTCACCGCTATTGGTTGTGTCGTTTGTGCCGATTCCCTCAGAATTTATTGTGTGTCATCCAGCCGAGACTTAATTATCCCTAACTCCGCAATCTAAGTTTCCATTTTGGTAGACTAAGTTTTTCAATCCGTTAAAAGCCATTTTTCAACTCAATAGTGCTTTATTCTTAAATTTAATTATTTATAGTTACTTGCTCGTATAAAGCGCGTCCATTTAGTAATACAAAATACGAATATTTATTATTTTATATTCACTTCAGCGGCTCGATTGTTACTTCCATCATTGTGCTGACTCCTTCATCCTAATACGTGCACTTCTACGAGGACATATCCTGTTGTATTCATACCAACCCTAGATAGGACCCTAGATGCGTTCTCGATCTCAAAGGTGCCTATTGCTATATTATGCTCATAACAGATCTTCATTATGCGGTAGATGAGAACATAAAACGTGCAATTTACACTCGAAGGAAAATAATACTGTGAATTCAATGCCGTAGCTATGGTAAGCTGCATTATACATCTCCCGACAGGTGAATACTTATAACATCTTGAAAAAACTAGCTTAAAAACATAATTAACCAGTGCGCACTCAAAAAAGGTATGTAGAATGGTCGCAGTAGACCCAACCGATATCCTCAAGCAAGCCAATGGAACCGATCTATACATGAAATCCACTATCCAGGTAGAAAAAAAACACTTCCTCTTATTGAACATCCAACACACTCGAGAATAAAGCGATGATTTTACATTGGAAAAACATAGAATACCTGCTTTCATTGGGCAATACATTCATTACAACAGCAGTGTGCCAAAATCTCCAAAAAGAAACCTAGTTAACAACGTAGCAAATAGAATCAGGAAGATCTGCTTTGAAAACTAGATAGCCGAAGAATAACGCCACCTGAGGAAAATTTAGCTAATAACCAACTACCCGGAGCAGTTAAAAAATGGCAAATCAGACCATTTCAGATTCGCATTAGAGGATACCTACAGGCAAGTTTTTCTGAACTTAATATTTAGAGGCGACTTACCAGCCACTAAAATTGCACAGCGGTTAAATAGAATCACTGACAAATTCCTAGTGGAGAAATTAAAATCGTATTTAACACACAGAGAATCATTAGGTTGAATGCCAAAGATAAATTGCCAATAGAATATATATTGGACGTACGATGAATGAATATATCAACAGAAATTGGTTAAAAAGGTTTGGCACTGTTAGTAAAATCAGCTATCTCCGATCATATATTTCAAACGGGGACCCAGCCAATATATATATATATATATATGGTATCAAGTGGATCTGAAGCTTCATTGGATGTGATCTATTTGCAAGAGGTAGAGATCATGCTATATCCGATAATAAAAATGGTTAAGTTTTGAGTCAGGTCAACAGATCGATGAACCAAAAATCAGTCGACAGAGGACATCGTGCAATTAGAGATAGAGGTCACAATATGATGGAGGAATCTACAAGACAGAGTGTACACAACTACTCATGTCACTCAAACATGATTAATCAACATGATAAGAAGTAACAGCTTATAGTTTATACATATTACCTGAGTAAATGTACATAAGACTGGGCGAAGTTGAACAGATCATCATCATCATCATGTCCAGCCATACAAAAGTCAATAGTGACTAATGTTTCACTGCCATATAACCATAAGGAGTGAAAAAAGTATATAAGTGAATTTAGACAAATTATTAGTGAGATTTACGAGAGAGAGAGAGAGGCAGAGAGAGAAGGAATACCTTGCTACTATGAGTAAATTTATCAGGATAACTCACAGAAATGAGGCAAACTAAACCTCTCCACAACACCATTATGGCCAAGTTAGCATTCGGGCAAGGCGACATCAGCAATACAGCTTCCTTGCGGATTTCACTGTATCCCGTCATAAGCAAACCAAACCTCGCAGCAAATTTTGCCCTACCAAGAAGAGAAAGTTATGAAGATGATTCTACTAGACATCTGCAACAAGATCGCCACTGAGCTCGATTCGATGCCATATCGCTAAGGGTTTCTAACCAAGAATTATGATGCGCACGAGGACCCCATCCTGGCAGACGAGTGGATCCTATACTACCCAATTTGTATGTAAGTGACTTTAATTGTTTCTGCCATATCAAAATCTGGCTACCTTGTTTCTTAGATTTCAATGAAAGGCCACGTCAATTCTAGTTTAGACAACAGAAGCGTAACACGTACGCTGAAAGTGTTTTATAAAGTAGCATTACATTTTAGTATAGCTTATCTTAAACATAGGGTATAAGGCAGCTTAAAATAATCATTTATCGTTAATTATAGGTTACAAATAAGAATTATTAAATAAAATGGTGTGTGTGCATATATCGGAGTTAATTTTGTGTATATGAAAGATTATATCTACAAATATAATGAAAGAAAAAATTAAGGGTTATATAAAAAAAGCTTGTTTAAAATTTATAAATTAAATTTAAAGGACAAACGTGATATCTTTATATATATATATATATATATATATATATATATATATATATATAGATGTCTACTGCAGTTCTAATGTTCATGGTGGTAAATTAGACATAAAAAGTTTATATCTGTGCACACCCAACGCACTATTTTATAATTAAATGAACATTGGTTGCGCGGGAGTTGATAAGAATTAAATCAAGGTTGCGATCTTGATACAAACATCTGTCCCATTAAATACATACATTTATAAGTATAACATAAATAATGTATAATGTAGAAAGGTCAATTTAACAAGTAGACCGCTTTCGTCCTTAATGGGAACTCATTACGTACTGTACAAATGCCGCAGGTTGGCTTAGTGGTTAGATCAACAGATTCAGAAGCAAACGTGCTCAAGTTCAAGCCCTGTTTGTGCCAATTTGGACTGTACGTGATGAGTTGCTACTACGGACGAACACCGGTCAATTGGACAAATTGCCTTTTCTACAATATACAATGCTTAGTGTATACTGACAACTGTATGTACATAATGGTCAGGTGTTTATATCAAAATCGCAACACTTTTTATTCCAAAGAGTGTTTGGTAGTCAACTTGGCTGCAAAGAAATTTACAGACCTCTTGGACAGGCGAAGGTAACATAACAAGGCCGCCTTACACGAAATAAAGTTTAATTGCGCAATACAAACATATCACAGGTAACGTAAACAAGGCAAACAAAAGGAAACATTTATTTAAATCAAGTATGAGAGTTTGAAGTAAACACCAATCCCATTGTATTTAACCAGTCGTCGAACAACATAACAAAACTACCGCCAGCCGCAACGCACTGACGCGTTTCGACCTTCCATGATCATCATCAGAGTACGACGGCAAACTGACTATCGAGGATCAAACCGCATTGAATATATATGGAAATCAAATTTAGATATGCGGCTCTCACCTCTAGCAGTCTCGCATACATTGAACTTGACTGGAAATGTCGGCTGCACAATTTCAATGCAGTCACGAACATTAACTGTTTGCAGCTTTCGCCACATATACATATATAGGCAATACAATTTAAACAATAATTGATTGCGCGGGTGGTGGTAACAATTCTTTAAATCAAGTTTGCGAGCTTGAAGTAAACACCAATCCCATTGTATTTAACCGGTCGTCGAACAACATAACAAAACTACCGCCAGCCGCAACGCACTGACGCGTTTCGACCTTCCATGATCATTTATACATTTAATTATGGCAGTTAAATATTGTGGGCATATCAGCCGAAATATATAAAAACTAAACTTGTCTCGGGAAACGCTAAGGAAGTATGGCCAACAGATGGGTTAATTTAATATTATTTGAGAACAACTGGGCCTTCCAAGTTCCATGTGGAACAGTGATTAGTTTTGTTTCTTCTGTTTGACCATTCCTAAAACAGAGTAATTTATGCGGACAGATAAATGTATACTAAGACATAAATTGAAGTACCTCGGATAATAAAAACAAACTTATATGAGTTGGAAAATAATCATAGCGGCTAGCTATCGCCAATACAGGTGTGTATAACACAGCAGAGCTGATTCAAATTACTAGGAAATGTTGGCCTCCTACGATATGCAATACTTTATTCGAATACAAATTTCTATGCACTTGTAAGACCAAGTAAATTTTACGATGAAATAGAAGCTCGAAAGAGGAATTAGCCAAAATTTTTCAAAAAAGCCCCTATCCAAAATTAAGCATGACTTAAGCACGTACTACTCACAATCCATAAAGCTAGCAGTAAAAATATGACTGACAGATTCGAAAACTGTTGATTATTTACGGAGCAATCGAATCTAATTTGCAAATTTGGAAGGTAAAACGGAAAGTAGTCAAGCTGGATTGGAAAGCAAAGAAACACTAATGAGGCTTTCAAAGCCACAGATGACTCACAAAATAACAAATTGGGTGTGAACGGATGCATCAAAAACTAAAGTGACGACATCTCCAGTAATAGAAGACATGATTCTGACGAAAATGATTGATCCCCTTACACACTTTAGCTCCGTTTCATCCAATACTAGAATAAAGACAAATACAAGGGTTATGAAAAGCTAAGAAAAACAAACGAATCTAGATTACTGTCAGAGGATACCGGTAGAAATTTCCTTTTTATAAAGTAATACATATCATAAACTTTAATCTTATTTTTATCAAATATTCCCAAAAATAGCAAAAATACCGCCAGTGGCACATACGAACGCATTTCAAACTTCCTTGATCATCTAAGCATTTAAACAATAATTGATTGCGCGGGTGGTTGTAAAAATTCTTTAAATCAAGTTTGCGTGCTTGAAGTAAACACCAATTCCATTGTTTAAAATCAGTCGTCGAACAACATAACAAGACTAACGCCAGTCCCAACGCTCTGACGCGTTTCAATATTCCATGATCATATATATGGAAAGCAAAATTAGATATGCGGCTCTCACATCTAGTAGTCTTGAATACATTGTACGTGACTGGACATGTCGGCTAAACAATTTCCATGCAGTCTCGAACATTTATTGTTTGTAGCTTTCGCCACACACACTTCAAGCTCGCGAAATTTAATTTAATAATTGTTACCACCTACCGCGGAATCAATTATCGTTTCAATCATATTGATATATATATATATATATATATATATATATATATATATATATATATATATATATATATATATATATATATATTTGTGTTGCGAAAGCTACAAACAGTTAATGTTCGTGACTGCATAGAAATTGTGCAGCCGACATTTCCAGTCAAGTTCAATGTATGCGAGACTGCTAGAGGTGAGAGCCGCATATCTAAATTTGATTTCCATATATATTCAATGCGGTTTGATCCTCGATAGTCAGTTTGCCGTCGTACTCTGATGATGATCATGGAAGGTCGAAACGCGTCAGTGCGTTGCGGCTGGCGGTAGTTTTGTTATGTTGTTCGACGACTGGTTAAATACAATGGGATTGGTGTTTACTTCAAGCTCGCAAACTTGATTTAAAGAATTGTTACCACCACCCGCGCAATCAATTATTGTTAAATTGTATTGCCTATATATGTATATGTGGCGAAAGCTGCAAACAGTTAATGTTCGTGACTGCATAGAAATTGTGCAGCCGACATTTCCAGTCAAGTTCAATGTATGCGAAGACTGCTAGAGGTGAGAGCCGCATATCTAAATTTGATTTCCATATATATTCAATGCGGTTTGATCCTCGATAGTCAGTTTGCCGTCGTACTCTGATGATGATCATGGAAGGTCGAAACGCGTCAGTGCGTTGCGGCTGGCGGTAGTTTTGTTATGTTGTTCGACGACTGGTTAAATACAATGGGATTGGTGTTTACTTCAAGCTCGCAAACTTGATTTAAAGAATTGTTACCACCACCCGCGCAATCAATTATTGTTTAAATTGTATTGCCTATATATGTATATGTGGCGAAAGCTGCAAGCAGTTAATGTTCGTGACTGCATAGAAATTGTGCAGCCGACATTTCCAGTCAAGTTCAATGTATGCAAGACTGCTAGAGGTGAGAGCCGCATATCTAAATTTGATTTCCATATATATTCAATGCGGTTTGATCCTCGATAGTCAGTTTGCCGTCGTACTCTGATGATGATCATGGAAGGTCGAAACGTGTCAGAGCGTTGCGTTCTTGTGTTAATACTGTTTAGAGCTTGCGACAAATTCAGAGTATCATATGTTAAACAGTAAAAATGATAGCAAGGCGCAATCCATGCATAAGCACCACTATCTTGTCATAAACGTGCATAAATAAAGTTAAATATCATTAATCAAATCAAATTCGCTGAGTGGCGAATGCAGCAGCCGCCCTATTATTCCTCATTCTTGACCAAAATATATAGTGGGTGAAGGGCGTAATACCGGCTCCTACTGATGAGTCGCCAGCAAGCACGAAACGAATGTGCATGAGATTATACTTTCCGTTCATGCTGTCTTTGGTTTATCCTTGTGGTCATAACTGAACTAATTTGTTACTAGGTTCGCAACACCTAATACATACTATCATATAAACCAGTTTACTCTGTATTGCAGCCAGGATCAAAGCCCGATTGTGGCAGTTCCGATGTTTAATGATAAGTGCAAAATAAGGCAAACAACTGTCTAGATGATGGATTGCATTTGTTATCCTATAAAATATGTAGTTTAACCAGAATCGCATTCTTACGTATTTCTGATGCTAGTTTAAATACTTTGTGCGAATAGTAAGAATACTGGGCTTGGTTTTTATCCTAATGTCGAAAAACATATTTAAATAATAGGCATCACCACAAGAACAATCAATGATGACTAAATTCTTCCAACTTATGCTTATCATTCAGCCCTGGTACAAATAATAAAATACTAGTCTAGGTTTAGACGAAATGCAAATCAAAAAGATAACTTGACTAATGCAAAGACACAAATCAACTTTATTCATAGAATAAAGTAGAAACATGTTGATACATTATTGGCAGAATCTAGAGAAAACAGAACTTGAAGAATGCAACAAAGTTAAACCAAATGGCGCAGACTAGACAAGGCTATACAGAAGACTAAAGTAAGCAACACTCAAACCAGTCTTGGAGTTCCACAAATGCGCAAAATGATACTAATATTCAACGCTCCACATCACTTATCAGTTAGCAGAGAACCCCTACGAACAAATGCAAAATAAGTAATCGGACTTTTTGATTTTTGTGTACAATAAAAAAATATAATGGCTTGCACTGAACACATTAAATTTATTTTTGGTGGTGTTGCCATAGGAAGTTATATAGGTGCACTCCTGGTTAATGTATACATGTACCAACTGTAAAAAACTGGCGCACACAATATAGAACAGCTCTCCTTAAATAGAATACATGTAAAAATCCACATTTTGTCCTGGTTCAAAAGCTACAGTCCAGTACAAATTTAAGAATTCATAATGTTCGAATAAGAAAGCGTTCTTCAATTTCTCGGCATGTAACTACCCAGGCATCTTGATATGTTCGATAATTAATAAATACACGTACACAGGACAAACTATACATCATAAATGAAGCCCATGTATAACCTTTACTTGTTCTCGACCCGTGGAATACTATATTTGGTTGATGATATTCCAGGAACGTTTATCTAGGACCCTTCTTGCTTTACATTGCTTCATGAATGGTAAATAAGACTTCCTACCTCGCTTTTTATTTAATGGAAAGCTATATGTGCTATTCTATTTCTCTGTTTGGATTGTATATTCAGTTACTTTTAATTACGTAGATGTCCTCATTATTTCCTTTGTCCACTCCTGGGACAAGCGTTGGCACATTTTACTGAGTAGCTGCTTCATCTGTCGTCCAATGCAAAATAAAAGATTTTGCGATATCAGTTGATCTTTAGTATTTTCAAATAAGACACCGTTGGTTTGAAATATAAAATTTACCCTGATGTTTAGAAAGTTTGTTTACATCATGCCAATTTTTTCTTAAACTGGCCATTTTAAGATTAGAGCCTATTATTAACCTGGAAAAATTGATCTAGGTGGTTGTTAATTTGCAGAGTCTTCTTAAAATGCTCTAAATCATTCGCGATTATGCGCTCAGAGAAAAGCTAACTAGCCAGATCAATAATGCCATTTTGGCAATGCTTCGGTGTTTTTGAGATTCCTTGTAGTGATTGCAATCTGGTGTATTTGGTAAAAAACATGCGACCAAATAAGTTTAGAAAGAGTCTAGACAAACTATAATGAATGATATATCGGTCGAAAAATAAGTATGTACACTACACAATGAAGCAAATGAAACGCTTTTCATAGTTGGCGGAAAGAGAAACATTGAAAAAGCGCCTCAAAATTAATAAACATAAAGAGCTATGTATATTTTCAAGCGAATTTTAATTGGTGCATATATAATAAATTTAAACTGTGTTCATATTAATTTAGATATTTAAAAAAAAATTGATTTGCTTTACAATTGTAAGATGTTATATTCTATTAACTTCTTAGATCGTAGCTTTCATTAAATTATTGACGTTTCTCCGTACTTGCTGCCATTTATTTTCTCGTTATGTAATTCGATTACGAGGATTACAAAAATCTATCTCGATTTTATCACTTTTTTCCTTCATTGATTATCGTTTTTACTAGGTTGATTGTTTAAATTTAATGCTTTCTTTATCTTATCTAACATTATTTTACTAGGTTCCCTTCGTTTCTTAGAAAATAAATCTTGCTTCAGCTTAGTTTTATTTCCAATAAAGAATCATTTCAAAGAAGTAATAAAAGTTATGAATTTAGAATTGAATAGCAAATCTTCCAACACCAACAGCCAGCAGAAGAAAAAATCGCATCAGAAAAAAAGAAACTTCATAAATGTCAAGGTAAAAATCACATTTAAACCCTGCAGTTTCGTTTTTAAAACGCTAAAGATCAATTGATTTCTCCAAATCTCCTATTGGTTACGATTTCAAATGTGTGTGCGGTAGCACGCATATAAGACGACCAAAAATACCTCTATTAAAATATAACAACACTTGCCCCAGAAGTTGACAAAGAGCAGAGTGAATATATCCACTTAATTACTATTTACTGAGCATATAATCCAAACAGAGAACCACAAAATCGCATATAACATTCTATAAAACAAAAGGTGAGACAGGACAACTTCTCTAACCTTTCAAAGTCATTTGAGCAAAATACAATTCGTGCTAAACCTTTCTAAAATACCATCAGCACAATATAGTATTAGACTGGCCACGATTAAGTAGAAACAACACGTCAAACCCTTCCTGATCAGATGTTATCATATACGAAAAAAATTGACAACAATTCAGAACAACAGGCAATAACAACATGTAGTGCAGGGCAAAGAGGGCACCTATTTTGAAGAAGTATATGCAGTGCAAATTTTATCGAAAAAGAACACCCAAACAATGCAAAATCAAAATATATTGGCAAGAAAAAGTATCTCAAAGGCAAAACTATCACTTTCACTAACAGATGATATGTTGTTCCTAGATAAGAACGAGTTCCGATAAAACGAAACATATATACATAAAAGGTGATATAGATCTTCTGCAGTGGGTTCCAGAACAGTCCGAAATCTTCCAATTCTTCAGCCTGTCTGGTCCAAAAGGATTCGAGATAGACTTTTAAACTGCGCTTAAGTTGGCGTCTTATATTGTGACGAGTATTATTGTGAGCCGAGCCAGTTGGAATTTGGCGCCTTTTTCGAGTATCTCCATAAATTTTACAGAGAGTCAATTATTATTCCTACGAGGCCTGCAATGCCACATACAGTAGTACATGCATTATGCATGGTGGAACTTACCCTGGACCGAAGTAAATTCGGATTTTCGCCATCAAGACCTGTTAGCTTTGACTTTAAAATATCGTCATATTTTTGTCGGAAGGACGGTTGTTCGAGTTTGCGTACATCTATTCGATGTATATTCTTATTTATTTTCCTGGAAAATTAAGTTAAAATCTACAATGGATAAGTGCATGGTCCGAGTCGACATAAGTGTTTCAAAAAGAACGACACTCCTGGATGCAACAACACCATTTATAACTAACTGTCACATGATCTATTTGAGTCCACCGTTGTCCGGGAGCTGGAGGACGCCAATGGCGCAACGTGTAACACTACGTCTGAAATTTGTACAACTTAAATATAATCGATGTTCCACTTAGCTATCCAAAAACCGTTCACCTTTATCGTTGCGTGTCGAGCTTAAGATGTATCTTCCCCATAAATAACATTCTGCGTTATTTAAGCGCCCAAATTGAGCATTCATGTCACCCATAACCATGACCATATCTGAACTTTGTGCTCTATCTAGTAAAAAGCGTCCTTGCTTTCTTCTGTGCTGCAATCGGTAGGAGCATATGCCGATACAACGTAAAGGCAACGTTGATTACGGTTTTTTACATTAATTTTAGTGGATGTATCCAAACGTGTCGCATACAATCGACTATTTAAAAGAATCCATTCAATTAAGCAAGCTTCAGCTCGTGTGCTAAAGACAGTACCAACGCCCCATTTATTGGCTTGGGAAAACTCCGTGGAACCAGAGGTTCTGTAATACACGTAGGATCTTGAAAAAAAACATCTTGAGCGTGATTAATGGAACTCTTGAGCTCTTTTTCATTCACTACCAAGTATACACCATCGTCAACGAATTCAATGTCATTTAGCCGGTAACCAACAATGACCTCAATTCCATGGAATATTTCGGTGAAATGTGATACAATAACATCTATAAAAATTTTACAAAGTGTGAGCAATGAGCCGACTCTGCTGAACCAAATCAATTTTAAGACTTAAAAAGTCTCTTATTAGTGTGAATATACGCATAAAAGTCATTATAACAAATATCACACTAATTTTGTCAGGAGTGTCATCACTGATCTTAGCTTTTCATAAATAATTGCCAATCCATCAAAATTATGAATTTTGATGTCAAGTTCAATGTACGATCGGGAGGTCTATTCAAAATTATTCACATCGCTTGCAAGATGTGGAAAATTGCTGAGATTTGGACAAAACTGGACGAGCTGCGCTTCAGCAATTGGAGATGCTCGTACTGTCTTATCACAATGACCAACGCTAATACGCAGGATCTGAATATACAATTTGAAGAGGCTGATAGGCTCCGACGCTATCATTTACAGATTCTCGTGCGCTACGTTGCTGCCAGCACTATTAAAAGGCTTATTAGTCAGGATTCAAACTTCTCTTATTTTCAAAACGAATAAATACACGAAACCATATAACAGCCACACATATTTAAAAGAAACTAGTCAACCATCCGAAAACCCAATCTATTCGCTTATAAATGTATAATACAACCGTTAAAAATGTTCATTAATTCACTTAAGTTTTTATTTGATTAAGCCATATAAAAATATGAAAAACAACTTCACTTCCATTTATTAAATAAGTGTGTTTTCCTTTTAAAAGTTAGCTGATATAAAAAAACATAAGTCTACCACATAAAGAGCTTAAGTAGAACTTTAGGCTAAAAAGTAGCGAACATGCCTCTCTGCTGGAACCTAAATGAACCACAAAAGAAAGCAGATCAATTTATGCCTCAATGTGATGATGATCTGCTCAGTATGAAATAGTGTCACATCGCTAACTCTTTCTTTCCAGCTTTCCTTTAAGTTTTACTAGTAATAACTGCCATCGAGAGAGCAGACGAGAGCAGCTTGCGTGCCTAGTATCAAACGGGTTCACCGGATCCTTCAAGTGCTGAAATTGCCTGACTGGAAATATCTCATCAGTGATCTGGCTGGAAATTTCTACGGCTTCGGGTCATCTTCATATGCATAAACTAACAAAGCAATTAATAACCGCTGCAATACCACCCATTCCCTAATCCCCAGAAAAAAGTAAAACGAAAAAGGACTAGCTATAGCATCCGAGATTTAAAATAATAAAATATGTCCTATATTTATGGAACCAGATTCCAGCAAAGATTAAAAATTGTCATTCGGGTTATCAATTTGAGTCAAATTTGTCAGTATATAACCACTTATATGATGTTTACTATATAATAAAATAAAAACTTGTTCGCCATCAAATGGTCCAGTGGAAAGCTTTAAATCACTTCAGTCATATACTTCGGGCTCCACCTAAGTCTACTGCACGGTAGACTTATCTCTGTATATGCAGATTTTCGAATGTTTTACATGCTTATTGCTTATAGGCGCATAAATAACTTCAAATAAATGCCGATAAAGACTTGATAATAAATTGTAGGTTATTTTTGACATTAAGGTTAAGTACTATTTGAAAATAGACAATAACTCTTTTTCGCGTACAAATAAAAATTTGATAAGATTGGAATGCTCTTTCGTGTTAAGGCGTTTTTCGTCTACTTACGAATGTTGATTTCTCTCATATGCATTTCTACTTTGTGCTGTCAATAAAACTTTGCGTAAATAAAGCTGCATAGAGACTTACTGAGTTTTGTGTGCACAAAAGCCGGGCTGATTAGAAGTTAAATTCACACGTTACAGGCCTAATATAAATACAAACTAAGTGTGCTTATTTCTGCTTACATAGCTAAAGTTTCTTGGAAAGTTTATAATTGCACAGGTTCGTACATGCTTAGATATACAAAGGGTAGTTTTGGTAAATAAACTGACTGAAGGAATGAGGAACATGTTATGAACATGTTCTCTATTGAACGGAATTCATCATTTTATTTGCAATAATTGACTGTACATTTTGTTTAAATAATTTTTGGTCAATTCATTTGTAACAGAATATTTTTAGCACACATCATCCTCATCATGAGCATCAATACAAAATCCATTAGTAACTAATGTTTCAATGCCATATGTCCATGAAAAAAACAACAATTAAGAAAACGACTAAAAGAATAATTGAGGCTCACAAATTATTACCGATTTATGAATTGGAGGGCCTATTTATTATGGGTTTATTTACCAAGTTAAAATAAAGGAAAAATGGAAACCAAATTTCAACACAACACCATTATGGCCAAGTCAGCTTTACGGCGAGGCAACATCGGTAATTCATCATTCTTGTAGTTTTCACTGTATCACTTCATAAACACAACCAAACCTCGCAGCTAGCTCTGCCCAACTAAGAAAATAAGTTACGAAGGTAGTTCTACTAGAAATCTTCAACAAAATCGCCACCAACCTCGACTCTATGCCATATCGCAAGGGTTTCCAACCAAGAACTATGATTGCACGTGGATCCCATACTGGCAGACGAGTGAGTTCTATGCTACCAATATTGGATTCAGTTGTTTTAAATGTTTCTAACCTGTCAAAATCGGCCTACCTTGTTTCTTATGCCAATATGGCGCTGGGCGAGATAGCAGGGCTCTACCAGGCAAATGAATTGTGGCAATACGCAAAACCAGACCAAGCTAACTTAATTGATCGAGACTTATTTTTTTCCAACGACGAGAACTTATTGGTCGATCCAAAAAAACGTCTACGTATGCCCGCGTTGGTTACTCGTTGCCAGTATCTTACATGTACTATGCTTCTCAAACAACGATGCTGAAATTTCTCACTAGCGTGTAATAAAACTGTGCGTAGAGACGCATTATAAACACTATCTTTAAGGAAGAATGAAATATTCGCGTTCCTCTAAAAATGGCGAAGGTTGGAGATAGCTATTCCAGCTTCCGCGATTCTCATACTCGTCTCGTCAGACATATTGTTAATGACAGCCCTGCCAAGATATGTAAACCAGTCAACTATATCCAGATTTTCACTATTCAGACTCGGACAATTTTGGTCACTGTGTAGTTTAATGGAGAGACTTGGCTTATTTCGCTTCTGGAAATCTCTACGTTCAAAACCGGAACATCGTTTAAAAATAATAAAATTATTTTGTGAACACAAAGCACTCCGATGAAAATTTTTAACCATTATGATAAAATGTTTTAAAGAGAAGTTTCTTTTCGTATATTGCTTCTAGCAGTCCCGAAGGAAAAGTCGGAAGAATTTTGAAATGGAGAATCACGCCTATATTAGATCATCTAACACCTCATATAAAATATAATTTATGAACAACATCAGTAATACTACTAATAATAATAACTTATAATGCCAAAGAAAGGAATTTTAATTGCCTGATCTGTATTTAAACCAACACAGACTAAGTTCCATTTGGTTCGTTTATTGAGCATATTTCGACGATCATTTTCGGTCGCCTTCTTCAGTTAACCCATCATTACAAGTTTTAAGAAACAAACTAATGAAGCTTGGCAAGTTGTGATGGGTGAACTGAAAGACTCTCTATATATCGCCAAAATAACTTCTTGAAACAAAACAACTGGAATTCAGCCTGCATTAGTCAAAACGCAGATCAGGTAATTCAGATAAAATATTTCCGCCATTTTAAATTTATTTTTGGGAATTTTAAAAAGATTTTTCGATTCTTTCCAAATTTTTTTTGTGACTTCATTTCCAGTCCAAACTTCAGGGATGACACCATATTCTCATACAAAACAACTTGTGCCAAATGTGATATCCTCATTCAAGACGGATCTGTTTATATTTAGTTTACTTCCTAAAGTATTTTTGTCCGTCTCAATATCCGTCCTTAATAACTGCTCCCCAATACTCATATGTATATAAGAAAATACCCACACATACACACACACATACATATATATGACTGAATATTGATGTATTTATTTAAGATGTGCGGTGAACTCACATTGTTGCTTATAGGTTTATTTATATATGCATTATATATATATATATATATATATATATATATATATATGGTGTGTGGACGTGTATATGTATGGATATTTATATTTCTTTATAAGGTATTTGACACAGGATGAGATAAGGTAAACGGGGAATAGAGGACTACTTGAATATAATGAATATGAAATTTTGTTGATCTTTCTACGCGTTTGAAAAAGTAATTTTAATAATCGTTACATCACAAATAAGGGTGTATGTCAATCCATACAGTTTATTTTTAATTATTCTATAAAATTTAATTTAGATAAGAGTAAGCATTAATGTCCGTCGTAAAGTCCGTCCCCTCCTCAACGTGGTACGACGGTGTCAACCATGTCTCGATGGTCGATCGTACATGGGCTAACGGGGCTATGGTGGTGGTGTCACCAGGGCGTGGTGGATTTCCGACCGGCAATCGGATCTCCTATAAAATAACACATGAGCCCGACGACGGCACCATGACTCGGCGTGTGTTCCCCGCCACAAAAGGGTTTAACAGCCACAGGATTACATGGACTCCTGGACAGTACCCCGTACTTCCGAATGGCGAATGAGCTCTCAACAGCCACCGGCAACCATGCAAGTTACTGATGCCTTGCAGACTGCGCTTGGATGTGCAAAGGCTAGAGGTGCGTCCTCGATCAAAAAGCCGAGTGGTGAGGGGACACCACTTGTACCAAATTCCCAAGAAACTCCATGAATATCAATGGAGCCGGCTTATCCTCCAAAAGGAGTCAGCCGCAGTAAACAGTAAATAAACATAAAAAACATTAATGTGTGTATAGATTTGTGAGTGGATATTTTCGAGTATAAATTTGAGTATAGGACAATTTTTATTAAGGCCGGATAGTGGGGCAGACAAGAAGACTTCATAAAACAAAATAAATATAAATAGTTCTATGTACCCTTCCTATGTGCAAAAACAAAAAGAAATTTTATCAGATACAAGAAACGCTTCTTTCTTATTATCTCCTCAAATATCTACTAATGAACATATTTTTGTATATAAATTGGAAGGCGAAACAAGTTAGAAATATGTGAACAAAGAGAGTGTGAAGAATAGAAACCAATCAATTGCGTGCGTCACATCCAATTCAAGCTCAAAGCCTGTACATGCTTCTTCTGCTTGCATAAATCCGGCTGCAATTTGTTTATCCATAAGGCTTCGTATGTGGCTAACTCCCTTTTGTTATTGCATTTAGTAATTATTTTGAATGTTACGTCTGGAGAACATACGTGTGATGTTTCGACGATGTGTTGCGCAATTGCAGACGTGTATTCACCATTTGATTTAAAACAGGCGTTCAAGTTGCAATGTTCTCTCATTCGAGTAATTAACCGTCTGGTCGATCGACAACTTGCGCATGTATATTGGTAAATAATATTTGATATCGACATTAACGGCTGTTTCTCTTTGATTGCTGATAGAGGTAAGTGTGTTACCCGAAATAAAACTCGTAATTTTGCTGCATTAAATGTGCGTGTTAATGCCGCTTCAACTTTCTTTTGTGCCATTCGGGAAAATGTATCCCCCTTAAATTGGATGTTCAGGTAAACTCTTTTTTCTTTTCTGTCCCGTAAAAATATAAATAGACCTGTCATGAATGAGGATATCCAATTTTCCAGTTGTTTTGCTGAGAGTATTGGGTCAAACTTGAAGTTGGGCATCCAATTAAAGTCCAGAGAATTTGGGGAGAAAATCGAAAAATCTTGTTTCAACAGCATTTTCAGACAAACAGATTGTAGATGGTTTCAGAGTAACGGACCAGTGAAAACCCATTAATCAATGAAAAACAGGCTGATTACCTGTAAATGTAAAGGAATGAAGAATTTACTGACCTATAAGTGCTAGCAATTGTCCCGCAAGTCACCTGTGGAAAAAAATTGAACGATGAGGGCGCTGCGCAAAGAATCTTAACATCATATTGTGCATATACTATCATATAACTTTAAAAATCTCAACCGTTTAACCTTTGTCTTTACAAATTCAAACTGTCGTTAACAAACAATATATAAGAGTTAAGAATATGGAAAACTGAAAGCTTTTGACGGTTGGAAGTTGAACATTATTTAATGTAATATTATCGTTTACGTTGCTTATGCAAATGTTCAATATACGGATCGATAGTGATTCATCTCAAACGTGTCAGAACCTACACAATACCGAATTGATTAATTTCTATTACGCAAAGTATAACTATTTACAACTTTACTAAGTGTCATTATGCAAAAACTGTACAATTAAATCATATGATCAAACGATATATAGCTCTATGCGACAAGATATAGTGCAATTGTTCGTGTAGGTGCGCATGGTGTGTGCTTCTTTGCAAGCAAACAAACAGAATGCAGATTATTGCTCAAACTGAAGCTCAACAGGTTCTTACAGCCCTAGTATTGCGTCAGAGTTTTGCTCTTGGCGTGCTTGCGGCACGTGGTATTATCTAACAGGAGAAGTGATGAAATCATCTGCTGTTGCATTATAGTGAGATGCTCGAAATAGATGATTATCGTCACCTTTGAATTGCAGATCATCTAGGAGAAGGAAAACTAAAGTTTAAAGATGGATCCAATTCAGGAATGAACGACTTAATGCTCTTTTATGGACTGCAGCAAACTTTGAATACACCAAGGTGTAATTATTTCATTGTGGTCCGGCATGAAAGCGTCAATTAAACAAATGAAGATGTATGTCGTCTATTATTATAATGGCTAATTAAGTTAATTAATCAAGCAAATTAAAAACCGAGCGTTAACGCGAATGACACCAATTGGGTAGAAAATAAATTTTCGATTTGTCCCAATGACCTCACTTGTGCCTCAATAATGTTCTGACTGAATTTTCCTCGCTTTCTGATTAGCTTTATTCGCCAAATAGCAAATATGATCTGTGAGATATAATAATGTATAGTTGTTTTAATAATGCTTATTTCTTTTAACATATACATTGCCTAACTTCCTATGTGGATAACTCAAACTTATAATTCACCTAAATTATCCTACTATCCCACATTTCTCACCCAAATATATAGTAATTATAGGGCGTAATACCGGCTCCTATTGATGAGTCGTCAGTAAGCAAGAAACGAATGTGCATGAGATTATACTTCTTGTTCATGTTGTCTTTGGTTTATCCTTGTGGTCACAGCTGATATAATTTGTTAATATTATTATTATTATTTCAATTGCTTATAGATAAATATATCTACACACATATATATAGGGCTAGATAAATATGTATATAGATAGACATTAAAATAGATATATAAATATTATCAAAAGCGTTTTGACTGATATAATCTATCCGTTGAGGGACTGACAATGTTGCTTATATGATATTCATATTATATATATACATATATATATAGTATATATATATATAATGGATATATAGACATTTATAAAAGATGCGGAAAGAACCACATGGTTGCTTATATTTAGATTTTTATATATAAAGTGAGATGGGCTCACATAGTTGCTTATGTGGATTGAGATATGCATTATATATATAATTGGTGTAGATGTGTTTTATATATATGTTTTGATATTTATATATGCATATAAATTGTGAGTAGAAATAGTATACATACTCTACACTCAGGGTGAAATGTAGGTAGTTGAAGTTCAAAGAACCCATTTCAATTTCTTATAGTGAATATCTAAACACACACACATATATATATAGGTGTATACACGTGTGTATATATATATATGATGGATATATAGATTTTATAAAAGATGTAGGAAGAACCCACATGGTTGCGTTATTCTTATGTATATATACATAATATATATCCTGTGGAATTATATATAAATGGATGTTTTTATAAGAAGTGAGTATATATATAATTATAAATAAGTAAATAAATAAAATTTAAAATATACGTATATACATGATTTCGATACATACTTTAATGGAAAAACGAATTTATATAGGATATGAGTATCAATGTGTATTTGTCGGAGAGACGTATTTCGTTAGTGTAAACTCCGTATTCAGTCTTGTCAAAACGATAGAATAATACTATCTAATACTAATATCTAAATCTCTCTGTCTATAACCGATTGCAAGCAGGATGGGATTAGGTGAACTGGGGGGCATGTGAGGATTACTCAATATTGAAACCAAAATTTTGTTGATCTTTCTATGTGTCCGGAACAGCAATTAAAATACAGATAACAATGATAGGCGTGTATGTCAATCCATTAAGTTTGCTTATAGTTATTCAATAAATGTCACTTTAGTAAAATACACATGTTTATAGGTGGTTGTGTGCGCAGAGAGGGGACAGGGATAAGTTTTTGTATACATTTGAGTATTAGAGACTAGGTATGAAGACCGGATATTAGGAAGACAATTAAAAATACTTTTAGAATTAAAATAGATAAAAATATACGTCTTGAATGAGGATACCACATTTGCCACAAGTTGTGTTTTAATCCTGTGCGTATTGTGTCAATCCTGAAGATGAGACTGGAAATGAGGTCTCGAAATATCGGGAAAAGAACAATGGAAAATCTTGATCCAACGTCATTTTCAGTCAATCAGCTGATGGAAGGCTTAAAAAAGAAGGGACAAGTGAGAACCCATCAATCGAAGCCAATAAGCAGAGCACCTGAAAATGATATATATACATGGGTATTTTTTTATATAAATGTGAGTATTGGTGAGCAGTTATTAAGGACGGATATTGGGACAAACGAAAATACTTTACGAAGTAAAATAAATACAAACAGATCCTTCTGGAATGAGAATATCACATTTGCCACAAGTTGTTTTTATGAGATTATGGTGTCATCCCTGAAGTTTGGACTGGAAATGAAGTCCCAAAAATTTGTAAAGAATCGAAAAATCGTTTCGACAGTAGAGCTTAAAAAGCAAAATAATGGCTTTTATACGAGCAGTCGAAAACTGACACGGACAATCAGAAGGCCACTATGCGCGTGCTGTCGAGAAGTATACCCAGGTGCTAAGACAATAGCGCTACGAAACAGAATCTTCCTCAATTTCCATGAATCTATCACGGTAAATGTTGGCTGCCCTCAGTCTGATTGCAGGTTCACAATTCATCTGAAAGGTGATTTTCGAATTCTGCATATCGGAGGAATTAAAAATAACGACAAAGTGTAAACTGGATAAGCCAAACGGTTCAAAGATTGCGAAATTCTTAGACAACGGACTAAAAAACATGATCCATTCTTATAATTAAACGAGCATTCGTTGCGCTGGCGGTGATAACTATTAATTTATTCAAGGTTGCGATCTTGATATAAACACCTGACTAATTAGGCACATAGATTTGTTTATATAAACTAAGTTTTGTAGTGTAGAATAGGCAATTCACCTAGGAGGCTGGTATCGTCCTTATTGAGAACTTACTGTCCAGAATTTATCGCGGACCAGGCTCGAACCAGGGAACGTCTGCTTCGTAGTCTGATGCTCTAACCACTGAGTCAGCCTGCCACACACTACAAAATTTTCAGTTTTATGCAGAATATATTTTTGTTAGTCTTTTCATTAGATGGAATCTGTATGGAATCATTTAAGATCTGAAGTTCCAACTAACCATCCACAAGCTATCATTATAAAACAGACACCACGTTACATGGGGAAGTGAACACTTATATAATTAAACGAACAACGGTTGCGCGGACGGAGACAAGGTAGCGACCTTGATATGAACAACTGACCCACTATGTACATAAATTTGTCAGTTTAAAATAAGTATTGTGTGGTGTAGAAAAGGCAATTTATCCAGTAGAACGGTTTTGGTCTTATTGCGAACTCATCAGGAACTTAAAATTATGTTGTGTGTGGCATGGTGGCTAGGTGGTTAGAGCTACAGATTATGCCGCAGATAACGTGCCCAGGTTCGAGCCCTTGCCGCGGCAAGTTTTAGACAGTACCTGATGAGTTCACAATAAGAACAAAACCGGCTTACAGAATGAATTGTCTTTGCTACACTATACAATACTTAGTTTATAATGACAAATGATCTAGATAATTGACCAGGGGTCTATATCAAGATAGCAACCTTGATTAAATTAAATGACCGATTCTTTTATATTTCAGAAAATTAATGGAAAATATGTTAAGGTTAGATTAATTATTACAACGTAGGCACATATTCAGTAAAGAAACTTATTTATTTGGGATCTAAAGCGTAGGTTTCGAAACGATTTTATTATCGTGTTAAAAATAAATATTTGTACATTGAATTCATGACATAAATTTTAAGAAAAAAATCAGAATAACTAGGAAAAAGTAATAAAAATAAAAAATCATAAAAAAGTGATCACTCGATAATGCAATAGTTGATTCCTTATTACGTGATGATAGCATATGACATCTACGATGAAACAGCAGAACTACCAGTTCACTCACAAAACAATTGTACAGTTTTTTTAACCGAAATACTCGCGTAAAAAATATGGCAATCATTGCATGGTTATAAGACGATAATAAATTGTAATATTTAGTTGAAAGCGTTGCTACAACTTTTGTAATATGTAGACTAAAGAATTGAAATTATAGATTAAGATATGAAAATTATTCTTGAAGACTTAAAGCACACTCCAATATGCTAGTTAAGGAGTATGAGAAAGCTTAATTGACTCAAGTGTTTCATACATTGGTAATCTCAGAATTATTTAGAGTAAGTTTACGAACATGAGTTAAACACCAATCTCGTTTTTAATCAGTTACAATACATGACTATCATCACAGTACGACGGAAAACTGGCAAACGAGCATGAAATCGCGATATCTTTATAGGGCATTGAAAGTTTAAAATACGGTTATCACATCTAGTTTGTCTCACATACATTGTATTTATACAGAATATCAACTACAAAATTTCTATGCAGCTATGCTTATGATATTTTGTCAATATTTTCAACATTTGTGTACAAATCAGCTTATCATGTTCGGACGACCTGGCTAGTTCATGCCCACTTCGCATTTAAGTTTCGTACTTCATCGTGACTTCCATTTCTAGGTGCACTTAGTCCTTTGTCCAGAAGTCAGACAATATATAGTTTACCTCAGGTATCAAGGAACAGAGATTTCATGTTACAATATGTGAAAATCCGTGAGAACTGGCATCTCTACAATATCAAGCGTGCAACATTAAACTTGTCAGATAAATATGGCTATGGTGCAGGTATTGAAGCTTACAGATCTACAGCATCAAGTGAACCTCCAGCAACATTGGACAGAGAACATCGTTAACTGAGAGAGATCTACAAGGCCTGTATAGGCGCACTACTGCCATCAATCCATCGACTGTTCTCTTCTATCTGGGAACAAGAAGCATGCCCGTCAGACTTCGGAATGTCAGTCCTGCTACCGTTTCCCAAAAAGGGTGATAGATCAAGGTGCGAAAACTACCGTGGTATCAGTCTTCTCAACACCGCATCCAAGCTGTTGGCGTCGATTCTATTGAACCGCTTCTGTAATGAGCGGCATGTCCGTACCCGTCCCAATCAGGGTGGATTCCGCCCAGGCAAAGGCTGTGTTGATCAGATCTTTACATTACGGCGAGTTTTGGAACATCGCAACGAATTTCAACAACCAACCGTCGCTTGTTTTATTGACTTCCGAGCTGCTTTTGACTCTGTTGATCGCGACTCCCTATGGAACATCATGCTGCTCGACGGTATGCCCATAAAACTCATCAATCTGATCAAGGCCTACTATGCAGCCACCAAAGCCAGAGTACGTGTTTACGGAGAAGAATCGGATGAATTCAGTCTGCACACAGGGGTTCGGCAAGGATGTCCCTTGTCACCCATATTGTTCAATTATGCGGTTGACTGGATTCTGAGCAACGCGTTAACTGAGTTCCGAGGCGTTCAAGTATCAAATAACCTATGGCTGACGGATGTTGATTACGCAGACGATGTTGTTCTCCTTGCTGACAGCTTTGGGAGCATGCAAACCGTTTTGGATCAAGTGGCCCAGTTTTCATCAACCGTTGGTCTGGAAATCAATGCCGACAAAACGAAAGCCTTCGCCATCGGTGTATCTTCATCTGATGAGCAGCTCACGGTGTACGACAGCCCAATCGAAACAGTCGACGATTTTACGTACCTTGGCTCAAAAATACTTCCAACTGGTCAAGCAAAGAATGAAGTCCGAACACGCATCGACCGTGCCAGACTTGCTTTCTTACAATTGAAGAACTCACTTTGGAGAAGAAGTGAAATCAGCCTCAAAACGAAAATCCGAGTCTACCAGGCTACTGTTCGCCCTGTGCTACTGTATGGCTGTGAGACTTGGCCATTACGTTCTGAGGACTCCAAAAAGCTTGAAGTATTCGACCATTGGTGCCTTAGGTACATCACAAAGACAAAATGGATGGACCGGGTGTCGAACGCATCTGTTCGTCACCAATGCGGTGACATCATGCAACTATCCGTCTGGATCCAACATCGTCGACTTCAATGGTTCGGGCACGTACTACGCAAACCCGAAGACGAAATGGTACGGCAGGTGATGAACCCAGGTCAATGTGCAAACTGGCGCCGCCGCCGAGGTGGACAACTGAAGACATGGCTTGCAACAATCAAATCGGACATGGAACTCCTAGGTTTACGCAATGTTTATGGTCCGCGTCACTGGGAGCGTCATTGGCCCTCTTTATGTTCCGAAATGGCTGCCAACCGCCCGGCATGGAGAGGTTTAATCCGGGATATCAATGGAGCCGGCTTATCCTCTAAAAGGAGCCAGCCGCAGTAAAGTAAAAAGTAAGTTAACTGAGAGATGATCTCACTACTCCAAGCGTGTATCATTCCCTCTTGTCGGATAAATATAGTTATTGCGCAAATGATAAAGCTTACAAATCTAGTATTGAATGAATATCAGGCATTATTTGACAGAGAACGTCGTGCAACTAGACAATAGTAAAATCATTACATAACCTAATAATTGAGATAGCAGTAGAAAAATCACTAGGCTCAATTTTTTAAAACAGCATTAAGTAATGATAGAAGGTAAAGTTGGCACGAATCAAAATCGGAACCTCACTTAAGTAAACGAATAAGCGACGTTGGATTAAGAATAACTTACAGATGGTTAGACATGTTTAGACTAATGTTAATCTTAATTGATTGTTATCTTACCGTATCTATTTACTATGTACTTTTACAGAAAGCATATACATTAAATATTACATTATCTTTACAATACTACTAAGCGCTCTCTTCCAGTAGGAAATTTAAATTTTTTTATTTCTTAAGCACTTATTTTAACCTAATGTATTAATTAAGATTATTTTTCTAGCTCTAGAGTATTTAGCCTGATAAGATTTTACTACTGGTTTGTTCGCATTAATATGCCCCCTTTTTCATTTCAGAGATTCATCGTAATTATGACATTAAACAATGTAAGCATAAAACAATAATTCTGTCGTGTAAAAATAGAAATTGACATTAATAATATTGAATTCAATTACACAAACTAACACGTGTAGTTAAGTATACATAATTTTTCTCCAGGTTTATATCATTTGTATTAATCGGCCACTCTCCTAACCATAGACATAATCCTTTATTAATTAATTCTATGTCAACAACCGTAAACTAGCCTTGAAAGAATGATATAGCTTATATAGTATGTGGAATGGCTATATTGCATAAACCTAACCATAACATTTAGTTTGATACTTGCTAAGGAAAATTGCCATTCAGTTACTGTATTTTCACTTTAATTTGTTTATACCTTTATTTAAATTTTAACTAAATGATGTTATTATAGACACACAAATCCCGTTCACACATAACTAGTGAAACCGAAGTAATTGTTATGAGATCAGCAGGTAAAAAGTATTAATAAACCCGCTAAAACAAATTTTCTCACTTGCTTTATTGCTTTTTATGTTTGGTATAATGAATAGCTGTGTTAGATTTAATCGAAAATGAGTATTGAAATTTCTCGAGATTATTTGGATGGGAACTTGAAATGGTCATCCAGAAAACAAGGAATTGGTAATTGTGCAACATCCTGTTGTGCAAACAATTATTTTAATATATCGTTCTGCCTACATAAAAATTGAATTAGTTTAACTCCAAAACATACAAAGAATAAAAGTAAAACTGAGTAATCATATTCCTTGAATATAAAATTGAATAAAAAGGCACTGAGTATCCCAATATCCAAACAAAGATTTATTAGCTATCTTCATATGTATTGAAACAAAATAATTAATATTAAACTGCCAATCGTTGAATTTATTTCATTCGACCTGACTTCAGTATACCACAGAAACAGCCTTCAACATCCATAATCCCTATGGCAATCTGATTGCACAATATTTAGCTGAAACCCCAATACTCGATCAAAAGCTATCGATGAAGGTGGCCTGACAAACAGCACTGAGGCATCAAGTTGCTGATATGCAATATTTCCTAGCAGTTTCATCCGGAAATCTTTGTTCTCGCTCACTAGCCAAACTTATTAAATGAAGTGGACAAATATAACGGGAAAACGAGACGTTGCATTTTACAGTGAAATATTTTAATATTGAATCTACGCCCCACATTTTCTAACAAGCTTGCCTCGAACCTGAACATGATAAAAAGAAAACTTAGACCAAACAAAGAACGTCTCACAGAAATTAGTCAAGATTTTATACTCAGAACGCAAAACAGGTAAAATAAAAAATAACTTCAAATATTGAAAGCTCAAAATGCGCTTTTAAACAGAAAAGTAAGATTAAAACCATGTAGCACGCCGTTAAAAAGGCTATTTGAGATGGATAACTTGTCTATGGCTTCTACACAGCCAATTTTTAATCTTTCATCCTGAAGATGGCATAAAGAAAAAATGCCAACAGTCAATGCATATTTTTGAATACTACATTCATTAGTTCCCTCGTTGCTTAACCCGTCTCACTTCAAGTGATTACCGCTAAGAAGCCGTAATCCTATTACGTTCTTAGCTCGAAACCAACCAGTTCTATATTGGCTACATATTGCACCTGACATCGCAATGTTACAGAGGTTACAAATTCGTAAGCAACAAGTCTTCGCAAGTTAGCTAAAACTCAGTTCCTTTCGGTAAACGAGGCTAGTAAGACGTTACAAGTAAAACCAAGAAGACTCACAATATATATGTTGCAGCTAATTCCATTTTCATATGGTAGAGGTTAAATTAATTATCGGATAAATATGGTAAAGAAGTAAAGATTAAAACCAAGACAACTGCGAATCAAGAACAATGCGATATGAATATGAAATCTGGTGAAGTACCAGCACAACTTGTTGAAACTCGGTCTGGAAGAGTCATCAAGAAACCGAAGAATGAAGACTACATCATGTATGGTTAATCATCTTAAACATGAGGGAGTATGTAGAGGTTAAATTAATTATCGGACAGAAATTAACCTCTCATATAAAAATAAATCAATTTTTATTTTTGGACATTTGATGTTATCGCTGGTTTCGTAAAACAATATTGTAATTTTTGAAAAATATTGTAAAATTTTTTGAAAGTTCTTTTGTTCATATTGTCGAAGTTTTGGACTTGTCTTGTGAAAAGAAATGAGACAGTTTTGATCTGAGTTTCTGAATTGCATAAGCGGGACACTGCGTGGTTCATCACCGATTACTTTGTGAATAAAAATTTGTAATCTTCTCGTCATTTTGTTGTTTTTAATTATCAGCGAAAAGAACCACAAGTTTGCTTTGGGTAATTTAAGTGAATATTTGTTTCAAGGTCTTATTCTTTCCAGTTCAGTAAATTTGTGGACATCAGCGTATCCGGGTAAGCTTACTTAATTAATATAATATATAAATTATAAATAATTTAATAATATCATGTCTGGTTTATTAAATACTGAGGATACAGAGCAGTTGGCTAGCGGACTTAAGGATTGTAGCTTAAGAGATAGTTCAGAGGAACTTAAGTGTTCCAAGATAGATGATCATTCCGCATATATGGATTTTCCGGGCCTGGCATCCAAGAGACCCCCTTATGGTAGTGACCAAAGGGCGTCTACAAAATTAGGAATTTTACACAACTCTTACGCAAAGTGACATAACACAACGGTCTTGAATGAATGCCTGTATGAGCGGATAAAATTTCTATTAATTTACACAATTCTTACCACAATAAAGTAAAATTATACCATTAAAAATCTTAAAAAATTATAGATTTTTGTGTTCCATATGCTTTTGTTCCAGTGAATAAATAATCAAATAAGGCATTATCCAAGTAAAAAAAGTGTTAAAAAGTAAACAAATAGAACCATTACAAAAACCAACCTGTTTCTTTTACAATATTCACATTTTCAAGAACTTGTGGGTCAAAATTTAGTACATTAGCAGCAAAAAATGTTAACCCTGGCAAGGCAAATTTGACCATATACTTGTGATTGAAAGAAATTATTCCCAAATTGACATGAAAACAGTTAGGGTCCTCCAAATTTACCACAATTGAGTTATTTTCAGAATTTCTAATGTCTTCAAAATGTATGTGCTGAATATTTTTCTTATTTGTGGATGCCATTTCACACAACAAATAGAAAGAGATACAATATAATAAGGCAATGGACAAAAATATAAACTTAAGTTTAATTATTGTTATTGACTAAATTAAACAAAAGTATCAGGCATAAGTTCAAATATAATTTTATAGAAATTAATCTAACGCCAATTAAAAGGTACTAATTAGTAAACTTTCAAATTTTTTTGCTTAACGAAACCCGTAAAAGAACCATCTACAGTGTTTAAGGGAAGATATTCCTTCCGACAAAGTTAAAGTAACAATAATTGATAAATTTAAACTAGCGAGTCTGATTGAAAGGAAAACTATTAAAAAATTATCATTTTAATTTCCAGAAATCTTTTTTAAGTACTTTGCAGAATTTAAGTGGACGTTAATTATATATATTAACGTATTTATTCAACCGGAAAAGCGCAACAACCCGAGTAGCCTTGCTCGTGGATTTCTATCATTCCTTAATTTTTCACTCAGATTGGATTTGATTTTTGTTTTGATATTTAGATTTTATAGATTTCTCTTCTCATCTCACATTTGAGAAACAGCTGGTATTTAATCACATATTTTGCTGGAATTTCTTTACATTTATTAAGGACTTACTTTTATCTTGTCGGAATTTGCGATATACATTCAATTTTTTCTTTCTCTTTCTCTATCACACTCTTTTATAATGGATAAGACTTCTTCGCCAGCCTCCACCACCTTCTTAACCCAGAAGATACTTACCAATCTCGCTGACTTCCAGCAACAGATGACAGATGGCAAGGGATAGCTAGCGTTGCCACATATATTGTGCCAAGCTGATGATTTCTTGAACGGTGTTGCGCGGGAGGTCGCTTTACGAAATCACAGTACACGAGACCTCTTCCTCCGTTCTGCGCAATTCCCACTCTCTAAGGATGACCTGGCTTCAGCTTTAATCAGTTATTTGGGAGACAACTTCCATCATCTTAAAGATGTCTCCTCCGGTAAAGGTCGTGATGTTGTGGTCTCTTTTAACAAAAGGCTGTCCAACGATGAACTCAGTCAACTGAACTCTCGATCATCCTTTATATCGACAGGCCTATTCAAATTAAACCGTGATTTCACTTTACTACAAAGAACTGCAGAACAAGCGCGGAACTCTCCGCGAGACATTGCCTTCTCCCCAGAAACTAGACATGCCTATCCTGGCTGAAGCAACTCAAAGGAACGCCGGTCATTTTACGGAGTTATCCTCGTTCATGCTCCTTCCTCTGGAACCATCATGTTAGCTACGTCTCGATTTAAAGGGCTCCCCTCACCACTAGCTCAACCAGCGAGACCATTCCCAACCAACAAGCGCAAGCTTTACCGCGTCGTCGCGGCCGATCACGCCGCATAAAGACCCCACACAACGGCCAATCTCCTCCAATCTTCAGGGCCAGTAACAAATCCTTAAGTCCAGTCGTTAACACGACAGGTGAAGAGCTCCTGAAACCAACAAATCGAAAAACCATCACGACCCCGCGAGCCATCGATACTTCCCCGACAACTTCCTCCTCCAACCTCACCGATATTACCCAGGACAGTCGTGAATCTGCCCTCGTTCAAATCTTGCCCCCTCCCACCCGCACATCGCTGCTTCGAAGTAATCCCTTGAGCTCAGATAACAAGCTTCCATCCTGCATTCAAATCCTCCAATTACCTCACCCACCTGATAAAAGTGAGACTAAGGAACTCCTGATTGATGCTGACCACTCCTTTCTTGTCAACAAGCGATCAGTTACCCTTATCAGCCCGAGGTCTCGCTCCGGCCGCCAGTGGAAAGCACCTGCCCGCTTATCCTTTATGGTCAAACGGACCCCCTTCAGCAATTCTTATCAATTATAGATCGCTTACTCCAAAAATCAAACAACTGCTAGCATTTTTATCCTCTAACGAGCTAGAAATGTGCTATCTTGTTGAAACGTGGCTGCCCTCTTCCGTTCATTACGATGATATTTTCCTCATCAATGGCTACACTTTCCTTCGAAGTGACAAAACAGCTGGTCTTGGGAGTGGTCTGGCTGTTTTTGTCCGTTTCTCTTTCATGCCCAAAAGCCTGTCCACATCGAACTCACTAGGATTAGAATTCTTTTCATTTCAGCTGCTGATTCTAGACCAAAGCTTATCCATTTGCATTGTATGCAGACCTCTCAATAATAGATGACACTCGTGGTGCTCAACTAGTGTCCACTTTCTTCTCTTAAGGCTCCGATTAGTTCATTGTTGTGGGTGACCTTAACCTTACTCTGGCCAACTGGCATAGTATAACTACGGAAATTCACCCGTTGATTCGGCCTTTTGCGGACAACCTCTATGGACAATTTGTGCACTTCCCTACACGAGGGAACAACCAGCTTGATTGTGTGCTCTCCAACAAAGGCGTGACCAAAGCTCAGTCTCGGGAGATCTTCCCTGATCTCAACCACTGCCAAGTATCCTTTCTTATTCTTCTTTTATCCTCTATCCCTAAAGTGAGCATTCAGACTTTCAGGCGATTCACCATTTGGGATGAGGTTAGTCGACTTTGTGACGTAGTTAATTGGAGAGATCTAATTCTCCCAGCCAACCTCTCTTCATGTTTTTCCGATGTCCATAACATATTTTCGTCCCACTTTACTTCTGCTACCTCTATTCAAAACATTCACGCGATGAACAAGTTAAAAGCCTTGTTTAAAGCTCGCGACAACCTTTCATGCACTTCTAGATTACGCACAACATCACTTGCTAGCGCTCTCACTCTCCGAGGTATCGATGAGCACATTAAACAGTTAATCAACAAACAAGCGCTTAACATTAATAGACGCATCCGCACAACATCCAACGCTCGGATAAAGTTCGCAGTCATCAAGCACCAATTTGTACAAAAGTCCAATACCTCGTACATAAACTTCTCTCGGTTGGACGACTCCAGCTTTGCCAACGCTTATCTAAATTATCTTCTAGACTGCTTCTCTATTCCCAATCCGCCTCCTGAGATTTTTGACAACGGAGATGCTGAGAACCTACGTTGGTTCAATATTTCGCTTGCCTCCGTCGTTCAAGCAATCAAAGACAAAATCGAAACACCAATTTGATCAGTACGGTGTCTCTGTCAAGATGATTCCAGTTCTTGGCTGGAATCTCTTCTTTCTGCTTTTCGATGTTATCAACTAATGCCTCAAAACTACCTAACTTCCCCCGGAATTGCTTATTTCAACGATCTCTTTTATCCCAAAAAATGGTACATAGTTAATCTCTTCATTTAAAGATCTCCGCTTTATTACTATCGTCCATACTTTTACTAAAATCTTCGACAGGGTTATATATAACTTAATCTAACCTTATATCAAGTCTCGAGATAATTTCTGCCTCCTCGACGATCAACATGGCTTACTAAATTGCCACTCCTTTTTCACCAACTTAGTGAGTGTCCTTGATCACTGTTACTCTCCTATCTCTAAAGGTCATGCATGCACTCTCCTCTTCCTAGTTGTTTCCAAGGCCTTTGGTTCACTCTCGTTCTCGGCAATTGAATCGGCCATGTTAAGCAGTGGTATTAGTGGCAAAGTCTTGAATATTATCAGTTATTATCTCCGACATTGTTACACAACTGTAAGAGTCGGAAATATTCATTCGAGGTCAGCCTTCATCCGAACAGGAATTCCCCTGGTCTCCGTACCTGGTCTTATACTGTTCAACCTAACACTGGCTCAAGTGCAGGTTGAGGACAACCTATTCAATCTGTTCAAATATGCAGATGATATGGTAATTGTATTCAGCAACCCTACAGCATCCAACTTCTCTCTATCTGTTATCACTCAGCTGTTATATTCGTTACACTCGCAGCTTAGCATAATCTGTCTTGAATTAAACCCCGATAAGACTCGTTTGATGAAACTTACATCTGACCCATTCTGTTCTCTCCCAGATACAAGTTGTCCCCTTGATATTAAATTAATTGACTCGGAGAAGCAACTTGGAATCTCTTTTTCCAAATTTCTAGACTTCTCCCGAAATCTTTAACATACTACCTCCAAACTCTTCATGTGAGCACGTTAAATCTGCTCGAAGACTAACAATTCAACTCTCCAACTCACATTGTTTAAGGTCTATGTCCTTCCCATCATATCATACGCTAGCGAATTATTTTGCCCTCTCACTCTAGCCTCCTCTTACGCCATCGAACTGATTTCTTCCAGATTTTTAAAGCGAGTCTTCCCTCACAGCCAGAATTATCGGGAACGCCTACTCCTGGCGAACTTTTTTCCGCTATGGTTCACCAGTTACTTATGATACATTTATTTCGTTCACAAGATCACAGCTAGCCTATCACTATCAAACTTCGCTCACCCAAGTCACCGATATGCTACACGCCATAGCAATTCTTCAAACCAATCCAACCACACTCCCATTATATATATTATATATAAAATCTATCTCTTTTCCAAAGCCACAAGTGTATTCAACGCTCTTCCCGCGGAAATAAAGCTCCTATCCCATCACGAATTTAAAAAGGCGGCTTACAATCACTTTTCTTAAACAAATTACTAAGCGAGACATCTGATTGGAAGCGAAACTGGTTCCTCCTTAACCAATAACACTTCTTTTTATCCCTAGGCTATTATCCAGTTTCAGAGCGTGAAGTCTCTTCTGGCTAGCTCCTTCTTCCAACTATTCACCTTTGTTTCTCAAACTCAAATAAGGACTCACCGATTACATTTCTATTCTCATTTTCATTCTACTACATCCAAATATTGATTTCTGTGCTACAATCTGCTTTACTAAATCTCGTCTTTTTGTTTCAGCAAACAATCGGAAACTCAATAAGCCTACTGAACCATCTGGCATTCATCGAACGCTGGTTCCTCCACGCTTTCCATCAGCAGCAACCTCGCTCATCTAAAGCCAATACTCCATGCAAGCGACACTAGCTTGCAGACTCTCTTCTATCTAGTCGATCCTTACCAGTCCAATGGAATCTACATTCCATCAGAACGATCTATCACGAAGTTGGTGAAAGGAGTTCTCTTTCTCACCTCCCTCCTCCCCTAAGTTTATATACTTTGCTAGTCACAATTACATTCAAATTTACATATCCTACTTTTGATTTGTACCTCATCATTTCAATTGTTGTGTGCCTATTGGCCTTTGTTGCCAAATAAATATATATATATTCTTATAATTAGGAAAACACAAATAACAAAGTGGATAAAGGCCATTTATTTCGTGAATACTAATCCTCTCTTATACAATCATACATATTTATACATTTTGGTTTTTCATTTGATTATGCTAGTGGTAACAAATCTGACTCGTTTTTACTGCTGTTTCTTGTTTTGACTAGTTGGTGAGTGTGTATGCGTTTGTGTTTGTGTTTATGCGTGTTTGCATGTAAAGCTCATTCTCGCAGTATTGCGAAGTGATGTCTGAGATCTTGTCATTATTGTTTTGATAGCTTGAGAATTAACCATTTGTGCGCATTGTTCACTGTTACATATACAAGTGCAATTTTTCCCAGTATAGTATTCACGAAATAAATGGCCTTTATCCACTTTGTTATTTGTGTTTTCCTAACTATAAGAATACTGTTTAATTAAAAAGGAAAGGACATCATAAAGATTATCAAAGAGCGGGGTCAGCCTTTTACCCGTAAGGAACTAAACACTTATATTGCAGCCAACTGTACGTGTGCCAAACTTATAGAAAAAATTAAGTTCTTCAAATTGTGTTTAGAATCAGATGTTGTGCCAAAACGATTCCTCAAGCAATACAGAAGAAATTACCAAAAATCGACGAATAAACTTATAAGTCGCTTATTGCTCAATGGTATCGAGGACAACCAATCAAAACTGCAAGATGCTGAGAGCATCATTCAGTCCCTGGGCTGTCAAATTGCAAGACTGAACGACGGCGAATACACCGCTTTCACAAAGAAGATAGAAACACTGATGAAAATAACAGCGGACAAAGAAACCAAGGACCCCACGAGAGACTTGGACAGATTTCCTACGCAATCAAAATTTCCTAGGAACCCAGACGCTTTTATTCACAATTATTCAAAAGTGATCTTGTCAAAACACCAGAAAGAATTACTCTCCTTAGGAGCAAAATTCTGCGTAGTCAAGAAAAACCTAAGTGAACGTGACATTATTGACATTCAGGCTGGAACGGAAAATTTCTACAATGACTTAACGAAAAACACAGCCCCACATGCATTCAATGGACAAGGACTGAAAGCTGAGATAGTAAGCGCACTAGAACAATACAGGAAGGAATTCAAAGGCAACCAAATCATCACAAAACAGCACATAGACGAACTCAGAAAACTCCAATCAGACAAATCCATACGACTTGCCACACCCGAAAAAGGATCAGGAATTGTTATACTTGAAGCCGACGCTTACAGGAAGGCCATGAACGATATAATAAATGATCAATCTAAATTTAAGCATGACATCAAACAAAAGATGATTCAACGAACATCGAATCAAGAATTAATGCAATTTTGAAAAAGATGGAAAAACATGTTCTAACATCGATGACTGACTCCGAGATTAGATCAAAACTCACAGAAGACATCCAAAAAGCAAAACCAGTCGGAACAAACACCGCAAGATTGTACGGCAAACCAAAAACTCATAAAGTCGTGACAGCCTCAGGAGCTCCTTCGATGCGGCCCATTATGTCAATGATCATCGCTCCACAACATAAACCAGCCAAGTTTCTCTGCAAACTACTTGAACCAATACGGAGCATCATAAACGCTAACACTATCAAGGACTCCTTCGAACTAGCAAATGAATTGAAGGGGAAGAACATCCTACAGAATAAAATGGTCTCGCTTGAAGTCTCATCCTTATTTACAAACATACCACTGGATAAGACAACGGAGATCTTGTGTGACCTCATCAAAAATGAGTTTTTGACTTCCCTATAGACACCAATGACATCAAAGACCTCATATTAGCATGTACTAAAACGTGAAATTTACACTCGAAGGGATATACTACCGCTAGATCAATGGTGTAGCTATGGGAAGTTGCATCGCACTCCTCCTGGCAGATGTATACATGTATAAACCTGGAAAAAACGAGCCTAAATGTATAATTGACCAGTGCGCACTCTACAAAAGGTATGTAGATGATATCTTGTTGTTTATCTCAGAAGCAGCAGACCCTTCCGAAATCCTCAAACAAGCAAATGGAGTCGATCCAGACATCAAATTCACTCTCGAGGTAGAGAAAGACGACAGTTTTCCCTTTTTTGACATCAAACTCACTCGAGAAGCAAACAGAGATTTGACACTGACCATACATTGAAAATCCACTTTCACCGGACAATACATTCGCTACAACAGTAGTGTGCCAAAATCCCACAAAAGAAACTTAGTAAACAACCTAGCAAACAGAATCAGGAAGATCTGCTCTGAACACAAGATTGAGGAAGAACTGGGCTACCTCAGGAAAATGTTTTTAATGAACAACTACCCAGAGCGTTTCATTGATGTCAACATCAGACCACGGCAGATTCGTACTAGAGAGGATACCGTCAAGCAGGTTTTCCTAAACTTACCATTTAGAGGCGACGTACCAGCCTCAATAATTGCACGGCGGCTGAATAGAATAACTAAGGACAACTTTCCCAGTGTTAAAGTTAATATGACATTTAGTACACAGAGAATCATGAGGTTGGATGCCAAAGATCAATTGCCAATTCTCTCCAAATCATTCATAGTCTACAAATTCGCATGTATGTGCGGTAGCACATATATCGGACGTACGAAGAAGCAATTGATAAGCAGAATCCAGCAACATTTGCCACAGAAATTGATTAACAAAGGCTTGCCACCGTCAGGAAAATCAGCTATTTCCGATCATATATTGGCAACGGGGCACCCTGTCAATTCGACCAATTTCACAATTCTACATAAAGCAAAATCAGAAAAATTATTATTTATCTACGAAGCCCTTTACATAAAACAACAAGCACCTGATCTTAATATTCAAAAGTTTCATCAACATGATATTCTTATCGACTGGCCAAGAATAAAAAAATTCAACAACAATCTACTAGTATCCAGCCAAGAACAAACAGGCCCTCGACTAGAATCAACAAACGTACAATCGGATTGGCAACAAACTGAAGTGGAAATAACAGAGGCGCATACGATGACAGAAGTCTCCAAACAATGTGAGCGTTTAACACTGCAATCAACACTGGCGTTGTTACCACGCGAAAACGACAACTTTGCGCAACGAGGTGAAACGATCAACTATACTGGGAAAAATAGCACTTGTATATGTAACAGTGAACAATGCGCACAAATGGTTAATTCTCAAGCTATCAAAACAATAATGACAAGATCTCAGACATCACTTCGCAATACTGCGAGAATGACCTTTACATACAAACACGCATACACACACAAACACAAACGCATACACACTCACCAACTAGTCAAAACAAGAAACAGCAGTAAAAACGAGTCAGATTTGTTACCACTAGCATAATCAATTGAAAACCCAAAATGTATAAATATGTATGATTGTATAAGAGATGATTAGTATTCACGAAATAAATGGCCTTTATCCACTTTGTTATTTGTGTTTTCCTAGTTATAAGAATACTGTTTAATTAAAAAGGAATGGACATCATAAATAAATAAATAAATATAAATATATATATATATATATATATATATATACCTTATCAAAATAATTAATGAACGTAAGCATTTTTCTTCGGCTGACGCTGTACCCTTCCAGAACGAGTTGTGCATAATGGCGTCTCTGACGTTGACGTTGCGCCCTTTGCAGTTGTCATTGGCACTGATAGTTCGCCTGACGTTGATTGGACGTTATGATCTTGCAACTCGGTAGAACATGATTTCGATGTGTTCAACAACGCATCTTGTGAAAATTGCTGCTTTGAGTTATTTGCCTGGGTGATTGGATTGCACACATTAGATTCGTCCATGGATCGATGGTCATTCAACTCATCTGGTAATTCAGTCCTACCTTCAATCCAGATAAACTGTGGAATAAAAATAATTACGTCGTCTATGTACACCTTCGCAAATGGACAATTCTGAAGGGTTTATTCAGCCAAACGCTGGAATGTCTGACTAGCATTCTTCAACCCAAAAGGCATTTGAAGAAACTCGTGCGATCCTTTTCTGGTAATCTAACTAAGGTGAGTGGTATAGAACATTCCTCCATCGGTATCTGATAGTACGCCTTATGGAGATCTAAAGTTGAATAAACTTCATATCCCATTATGTCTCCGAGCAGAGTACTCTGGTTATGGAGAGGATAAGAATCACCCTTTTTCACTGGGTTTACTTGACGATAATTTCCACAAACCCTCCATTGTTTCGGTTCAGGTTTGGAAATTATCACTACTGGGGCAGCAAAATTGGAATTTGACCTTCCAAAAATGATCTCTTGGCGCAATCGGTAAAATTCTGACACAGTAACTTGTTGCTTGTGTTGTGCCAATAGTTGGCTATTGGTGAACAAGGCAATTTAGCCACCAATTCTATCTGGTGTTCTACTCTTGTCTTAAAGCCTGTTCTCTTGGCACTCGAACGCTGAAACACTGCGAGGATTTTCTCGATGATATCGGCAAAGTCATGTGCGACAGTAGGGCGGGGTAAAAGGACTGTTCTAACTGCCGAAATGTTAGACTCAGTTGATGTTAACACCCCTTTGCATTCTGCGATAGTGCTAGTTTTGAGATCTAGAGTCAGTTTGAAGTGCGTCAAGAAATCCATCACAATGATATGGTCCTTGGCATCGACTATATGAAAGTTTCACGTAAATGAATATTTCTGGCCTAAGGTTACCGACAATTCTTTCATCCGCCTGACTGCTATTGGACAACCATTTGCGGCCCATAGATGATAATCACATGTAGGGCAATCTGTTTCCACAACATCTAACCTAACTATGCTTACTTCAGCACCTGTGTCGATGAGGAACTCCAGTCCAGTTAATGAATTTATTTCTGAATAATCCGGCAATGTTTTCCAGATCTCCGTTTAGGAATAATCTAACACTTTTGCCGTTTGTTTCGGTGCTTTTTGCAATTGTCGCATCTTTTGTTTCCAAATTCAGTATGCTTTTTAAAGGTATATCTGGGAGCCTTTTCAATGGAACCCACCTACGGCTTCTACTAGCGAGGGTTTTATCCTTGTCCCGGCGATGAATTCCTCTCTACCGGTTTAGTGCTTCCTTTTAATTTGGGTCCAACTAAACGCGGGTATATGCAATTCTCTCATTGGAACTTTGCAATTCGTTCATCTTCACAATGTGCCATACACCATCCACGCGGCCCATTGAAGTGTTGACGCGAGTGGCTCCCTCCACGTCTAGTATTTCTATCCTGACTCTGAAGTTGCGAAATAGCTCTCGCCATATCATCCATTTTTCGGTGTATACCTGCAACTTCTCTACATAAGTAACGTACACTTTCTTGCAGTGCTAGGATGGTTTCGGTATCTGTCCTGCCTGGCTGAACCATAACAGAATCTGCGTTACAGCATGTATATGTTGTTCCTGCTGTTTATACACCCCGTCTAGCCCTCTGAGTTTATTTGGCCAATCAGCATTCATTTTTTCAAATATTTCTAATGTGGCTCTGAGCCTGGATGGTAGCTCAGCTGTAAAAATAGAATTCACAACATCTCTAGATATATTCAACACGGAAGCTTTCGTACAAAGGCGTTCATAAGACTCTGATGGTATTTGACGCCTCATTTATTCCAGGCGTAATAATTCGCACATTTGTGCCGAACACCCAGGCTAATATCCCTGTTGAATTAGTCACTCAATTGCATTATACGGTTCTTCTTCCACAGTTCAGTTTCTAAAGTTTTCCAAGGTGCTTCTGAAATTCTCTGGCAATGACATCGATGCTACAGCAAATTTCTCCATAGGGTTTAAAATCTGGTAAGCTTTGAATATCATTTGGGCATCCCCGACACAACTTGAGTGTTTTTCGAAATTATACGGTGGTAGACTGAATATTTTTGGACTGACGCGGTCGCCATATTTTGTAGAGGCTCCAACCCTATTAGTAAATGAGAACCCTATAGTTCCCAAGTCGTTTTCGGTCTTAACATACACATTTGAGTCTGATAAGCTAGAATTCTTGTTCACATCTATTATGTTCATGCCTGCTATATCTTGAGATAACTTGCTTGTGTCCTTAAACTTAAGATTAGCTTCAATGATGATCGAACTTAAATATGTATTTGATAAATAAGTGTTAGGTAACGGACTGTGTACTTCTTACGTAGCAATACACCCGATCAAATAATCTGGAAAGAAATAGGACTCGAAAAATAGAATTATTAAATTAACTGTTCCAGAACGTCCCCAATATGTACGATTCAAAAGACAAAATGATAGCAGGTGTATATTGTGAAAATCGAGTATCTTTAAACCGGAAAGTAATTAATGGGTCAGATTTTTCTATCAAAACCGCAACCTTGGTTATAATAATTGCTATGGAATGTCAGGCCAGTCAGGTACAAATTAACAAAATTGAAATTACGCATCATTCAAATGTATACATACTGTCAAGTTTTTAAACAAAGAATGTTCTAGAAAATAAACGAATATTTCTTTTAAATAATATTTGTTTCAATCATCCACAGTGGTTTAAAATTATCAATAAATGTCACTTTAATTTTGTCACAGGAATTATTGTCCTCTACACACACATAAATACATATATATAGAGTGTCAAGAAGTACTCCTAGACACCTGAGACCATCACTGGTTGACTGGCTGGTTTTTCTTCGTTGTGGCGTCAAAATTAGAGGGAGGGTTGCTGTGTCTTATTGAAGATCTGCGACAATACCGTGGTGACTGGCACACGCAGAGGTCCAAGAAATAGATTTTTGATCCGTTTGGCTAGTTGTGCAGCAAAAAGATTGGCCTGACAAAAAAATCCCAGATAATTATGTGATCCAGCTCAAATGATGCTAGTTTAGAAGTCAGCGTGGGCGAACAATCAATATGATGCGAGACAGAAAGAAAATGTAATGCACAGCAGAAATCAAACGTGTTAATGAAAAGCATTGTAAATGCACGTGCTTATATAGATTTGAAAGCAAAAGCTCGAGCGGTATTGGTTAACGGCAAATTTCTCTTGTTTTAACTGGTACCGCGTAAATGAAATTTGAATTTCATTTGGGCAATATGTCGGAGAATTGTTCTGAGACGTTTCATCACTTTACTCTCTGAAAAAACATCTTCAATTGAAGTATGATAAGTAATGTAGGGCAGAGTTTGAACTCAGATTAGCAACTGCTTATTATTTTGCCCATAGCTATTAATATTTTAAAAAATGTATCGTAAATGTGGGGCTGGAGCATGCTTGTTGATTGCTTCAACAATGATATAATGCGAAATAACCACTAGAAATTGCTATACAATTTGTTACCTGTAGTGGACGTTTATACCACGTGAAGCAAAATAGAGCAGTGTGAGCTTTGGAGAGCAGCAACGTGAGGATTGCAAGATAGATAGCCACTGCAGTTGCCAAGTTTATGTTGAAATCTGGGCAGGTTGGACCAGTGTGTTTGAATACGACTAAAGGAGCTGGTGTGTGCTGGAAGTCGTGGTCATGATATTCCTAGAGCGTGCACTGTGCGACTGATGAAGTTGAGATATGCAATAAAAGTACCTGTACCCTGATATGGAGCCGATGAATACTTAGTTTTGCTATAAAAGGCGTTAGCCATAAGTAGTTGGGCATACCAAAAATAGGCAGTGTGAGCTCAGGTGTAAGTCATACGTTACAATAGTACAATGTGAAATATATACATGAAAATCAAAAGGTAACGACAAAAAAGTGTACTCGAACATTGCCGCAGAGATGGCATAATACCGAAGAACTGTTCAAAAACGCTGCAAAATTTTTAACTAAGAACAACTAGTTATACCACATGAGAAAATGGAGTGTGAATAAAGTAAATGAATCATGTGGATCAATAGAGATCACGTCGCGTGACAGAGGGCGCAAGTGGTGCGCATAAAGTTAAACGTTTGATTGGTAGAATAACGAAAAATAAATGTCAAATAAATTATAAGTTTTGCATTATGCCAAGCAATCTAATACTAGGTTGAGATGGTGGACAGTTGGATTCTGAGGCGCGTGTAGAAGGTTGTATGTCTCATGGATCAGGCGGATCGAAAAACGGTTTAAACCTGTCTATGCTTACCGATGCAGTTGTCACACCTTGTATAATAATGAAGTATTTCGGCTGTCTAAGCAAAATCGAGTAAAGTCCGCGATACTTTGGTTGTAATGGTGAAACAACAGCATCGTTAAAACGAGTACTCTCTTGCAGCTATGAAGCCTCGGTGAACGAAGACTGAACGAGGTGTATGTGTCGGCTGCAGTTCAGACATGTTACTGAAAAGAAATCAGAGGCAAGGAGCTTCGTATTGTGGGTCATCTTATGTAGGTAGAAGACGTGGGAGCTGACTGGGCAGGCGTAAATCCATGCCTTACAATTGTTGTAATGCAGACTGTTTGATAGATTCATGAGTAGGTGAACGCATGGCAAGTAGAACTAAAGGTAGTGCATCGTCCCAGTTACCATTAATGAACGAGAATGCTAAAGTAGCTTTGAGTTTCCTATGCATTCTTTCTACCATACCGCTAGATTGGGGATGGTAGGCAGTCGTCTGGCGTAAGGTGCATCCTATGAACCGCGAGGTTGTTTTGAAACAATCCTATGAGAAGCAAGTGTCTCTATCAGTGATGACCTCATTGGGACCACCATAATGAAATATTCATGCAGAGATAAAACCGTTAGTGATCTCGTTTGCAGAAATGGTGCCAAGAGGTAATGCCGCAGGCTATCTTGTTAATCTATCAATCACAGATAAAAGGTAGCTAAAACCTTGAACAATTGCCAGAAAAAGTATATCGATGTGGACGACGGCTAAGCGTGAAGTAGTTTAGAAATGTTGCAACTTAGAACGAATGTGCAGCGTGACCTTGTTTTTCTGGCAAATGACACACTCGGGGTCCCATCGTTAAGCGATCTGCCTGAGCGTGTGACCCCAGATACGATCTATAATAAATCTGACAGTCGCTTTGCTTCCTGGGTGAGAAATTGATTGAATTGAGTCGAAAACTTGTCTCTGAAGGCTGGTCGGCAGATATAGCCTGTTGGGCTACGTACCCGTGATGGAAACAATAGGTTAACCTTTCCAGAAACGGCATACGAACTTGGTCGTATGACGGGCAACTGATCTGTGTCACCGCGCTGTTTTGTTTGCAGGAGGGATGGCGTTAGTGCATGTTCCCTGGGGGTCACATAGTTGAATGTGAATGGCGACGGCGAAAGTGGTTGTAGCGTGACCTTTGGTCTGGAAAGTGCGTCTGCAATGAAGTTTTGATCGCCCTTGACATGAATGACGTCGAATTGCCATTCGCTCAGACGCGACAACTGTCTCTCCACTCTGGCATATTACTTGGCGTCAGTTGAAGTCGCGTTTCGAAGTGCGCTAAATAATGGTGCATGATCTGTGAAAACAACAAATCTGCTAAGCTAATGATGCTGACAAAATGGCGCACTGCGTCGTGGATGGCGAGAAGTTCTCGACTAAAAGTTTCGTATCTCGTTTCTACTGGTAGGAGAGTACGCGAGTAGAAACTGATAGGCCTCCAAACTCCGTCGATCTTTTGTTACAAAGTGGCTCCAATAGCAAATTCAGAAGCATCTGTCGTCAGTAAAAATGGTCGTTGAAAATCTGGATGTGTCAGCATTGTCATATTTGCTAACGAGTTGATGGCGAGTCGAAGTAATTCCTAGTCTTCAGATGACCAAGGTATGATGCAGTTCTTGCTAAGTCCTCTTGGATTCCAGAGGTGCCTACACAAAGGATAAATTTGTCTTGATAGGCCGGGATGGGACTTGCGATAATAGTTAAAGACTCCGAAACATTTCTGCAGCTCATATACAGTCTTTGGTGATTTGATATTCTTGATTGAATTTGCCTTTGACGACAAAGGTTGAATACTTTGTGGCGTGATACGATGTCCCAGGAAATGCACGGATGCAGTTGTAATCTTGGCCTTGTCCCAGTTGATCTTGAGTCCGTGTATGGATAAGCGTGATAGGACATTTCGTAAATGCTTCTTTTGAGATTCTAAGTCTGGACTGAAAACTATTATGTCATATAATTAGGGGCGTCGTCGCACACTTGAGTCCAAAAGGCATGTAGAGATATTCGAAAAGGCCAAATGGAGTGATGGTCGCAGTCTTTTTAATATCTTCTAGCGCTACAGGAATATGATGGTCAAACACTAAGAAAAAATTGCTGCCGGTGAGTATTTCAAATAAGGTGTTAATATTGGGAATTTGATTTGCATCAGATTTGGTCACTGAATTTAACTTGCGATAATCTCTACAGGCTCGGTACGATCCGTTCGATATGGAGACTAAATGCAGTGGTGACGCCCATAAACTTTTCGATGGTCTGATGATTCTCTCTTCCAAAATTCTTGAGAATTCCTCTTGGGCAGCTTTTAGTTTAGCCGGGCCTAGTAGTCGCTTCTTGAGTGCAATAGGTTGTCCTGCTGTGACGATATGGTGCATCGTGCTGGAGACTAGTAGCTCTGAACTGCTGAGATTGAATAGCGACTTGAGTTCTCGAAGAGCGGCTGGTATCTCTGCTGAATGATGCACTGGGTTAAGCTGAATGACCTGAAGCTCCCAACGATCGAAGGCAAGTGTCTAAAAACTTTGCTCAAGTCCAGTGGAGGGATCGACAAAATGATGACGAATTTAACTTAGGTTCTAAAATCCTAAATTCTAACTCGCATCTCTCTGATAAGTCATCTATTGAGAGAGAGAGAGTTGCGGAGCTTTTTGACGAAAAATTTAATAACTGGGGAAGGTTGTTAATAAAAACAACTTCTTTTTAATGATCAGAAATATTTGTTTTATACCAACGTTTCCGCAAATCCTTTAAAATCTCGACGGGGTCAAGGTTTGGCATGTCTAACGGCGTATATTTAATTATTATCTGCTCAGTTCCTGTGGGACTCAGCAAGGATTCACTTCATTTTGGATAACCAGAAAGGGATTGGGCCTCAAGCTCCAGATAAATCCGTCGCTAAAATTCTGAAGGTAGTTTTGCGTGAAACTTTTACAGTTTTTGATGAATGTCATAATCTGGAAACGGGGAGAAATCAAAGTCTACGCGTATAAAGTATAATTCACAATCTCCATCCCATACAGTAGCATCAATATAAAAAATTGGACCTGGTATTCTAACTATCTAACACGACCTTAAAAGCATGAAAATTTAAAGAATACGTATCCTATAAAATTTAAAGCTAATTACAAAATGCTTACCACAATCTGCTTCCACAATTTAAACTGATGAGATGATTTTCGACGCACACAAAAAACTAACGAAATCTATGTGAATTTGTGTGCTTTTGCAAACTAAATGGGCTTTCACAAATGGGCTTCCACAGTTTGGCACAGTTTGTAAGTAGGAGAGAAAAGTTTTGAACTGGTATACTTAAAAACAATTTGCTTCCAAACAAGAAAACATAGAGTAAAAATGTGGTTCTTTGTGCTGACGTCGATTTACTGTTTTCCCAAGATAAAAAATAAAAGGAAACACAGTTTATTGTAATAATGAAAAAAGTTTTGTGAAATTGTAACACGCGACTCCGCGTTACAACCAAACGATATTCGATTTTGACAAATATAGTGCTCTTTAGAGTCAAATAATCTAACTCGGTTCTTACACAATATTTCTCTTAACTGTGATTTTAGAAGCAATCTCTGTTAGTTTCAAGCAGTTTTAATTGAGATTTCTTGAACTGCAATTTTATTTGTAATTAATAGGGTTGTTTATTAATTATACTAACCCGCGCGCAATACGCATGGAGCATGCGGTGGATTATTGTGTCACAGTAGATTTATTTCGCTCAGTTGGATTATTCGCAGTTTACGCAAGGGATTTACTGTTCACATTTAACTATGCCTATCCGAATTTCAGAGGACAATGGATTATTATAAAGGCATAAGTTAACAACATAGCAAACAGTGAACTTATTATTTGTGAATTTTTGTCATTGAAGTCTTTACACGAATTTTATCCATTTATTTTCAGTGACAATTTTTAACAGTGACTATGTTCATATCATCATGTATTTTCAATCGGTTGCATATATTCATTTCAAT